>WBMZ01011341.1:0-128283 GCA_013400975.1 Atrichornis clamosus
TCCTGGAGAAACTGGCTGCTCAGTGATTGGATGGGTGTACCCTTCACTAGGTGAAAAAATGGAGGGATGTCTGGGCCAGGGAGTGGTGGTGAATGGAGTTACATCCCACTGCTAGATGGTCACAAGTGGTATTCCCCAGGGCTCAATATTCGGGCTAGTCCAGTTTCATCTCTTTGTGGATGACCTGCATAAAGGGCTCGAGAGTGTGACCTCAGTCAGTCTGAAGATGAGACCAAGCTGGGTGGGAGAGTGGATCTGTGGAGGGTAGGAAGGCTCTGCAGAGAGATCTGCACAGGCTCGACTGATGGTCTGATCCCAATTGCATGAGGTTCAGCCAGGTGAAGGGACAGGTCCTGCATTGGGGTCACAACAACTCCATGCAACACTACAGGCTTGGGAATGAGTGCCTGGAAAGCTGCTTGGTGGAAAAGGATCTGGGGGTGCTGGTTGACAATCAACTGAACATGATCTAACAGTGTGCCCAAATGGTCTGGAAAACCAATGCCATCCAGGCCTGTATGAGAAAGTGTGGCCAGTAGTACCATTGACAACATACCTTACTGGTTTCACTATGGAAAACAAAATTTACAGTGTAGAGACCAAAACAGATTTTAACTCAAATCCACATTCTTATTCTTGGGAATTTATCACAACATTTAAAGAAGAAAAAAAATATTAATACACTATTATGATTTATTTTTCTTTTTGGCTATTCTGGAGATAGTCAGACATAAAACTTAATTACTATTTCACTGGATGCTACTTTGTATTAGTCAGTGGGAAATGTCATTTCTCATCATCAGAAAACAGGTTTTCTTTGGTTCTTTCAAAGTTATTTACATTATTCTCTGGTTTTATTATCTAAAGCCATATTTGTGTCATTTACACAATGTACCTTAAAATTACATGTTAGTTTTAAGCAGATTTTGATAGCAGAATACAAGACAGAAGGACTCATGTTAAAAAAAAACAATAAACCAAACAAATTTTCTGTTGTGGTTTTACCCTGTTAGGCAGCTGAACAGTACACACCTGCTCAGTCACTCCCTGCTCTGTTGGAATGAGGAAGAGAATCAGAAGAGAAAAAGTAAAAAACTAAACGGTTGGGTCAAACACAGTTTAATAGGAAAAGCCATGCACACAAGCAAAGTTAAAGAAGAAATTCATTCACCACTTCTCACAGGCAGGCAGGTGTGCGGCCAACCCCAGCAAAGCAGGGCTCCAGCACATGTAATGGTTAACTTGGGAAGACAGATGTCATCACTCTGAATGTCCTTCCTTTCCTTCTTGTTCCCCCAGCTTTATATGCTAAGCTTGATGCCGTATGGTGTCCACTCCCTCCCGTGGGTCAGTTGTGTTCAGCTCTCCTCTCTGCGTCCTGTTCCCTCCCACCTCCAGCTGGTGAGGTGAGGTGAGAAGGAGAAAAGGCCTTGATTCTGTGTGACCACTGTAACAAACACTGTAACTGTGTGAGCGAAGTGAGGAAATCATCCCTGTGTTAACAACCCTCTTTGCAACACAGATGCAGAACGTGGAGCCATACAAGCTGCTGTGAAGGAAACTCACTCTATCCCAGATGAAACCAGTGCATAAAAGCAAACAAACAAACAAAAACCCTGGCATTTTTAGGAACATAATTTTTTCCTGTTTGTTTTCGTCAAACTTGAAAAATCATAAAGCTATTATTATTATTTTTTTAGATTCTAAAAATCATGAAATAGTTACAACATAAATACCTTAAACTCCAAGACATTACTCAGAATTTAAATAACGTTTTCTCCAGCAGCCAGAATATACACAAAAAACCAACATGAGTTTGGTAGAATAATAAAGTGAAAGTGAATACCAAGGAGAATATTTTTCAAAACCACTGCTTAGGCAAAAGATTATTTTAATTATATTATGCATGATTTTTACCATGTGATGACGTTCTGAATAGATTATTTTGAAGCAAGTCCAAATCGCAAGCCATTATATTGTACAAGAACACATTTTTAACTCAAAGTATTTATGCTTCATCACTTTATAGTGGAGGTAAAGTTAAATTAAATTAATTTGTTCTAGGGAAAATTAGATACACTTGTCTTTATCACTGACTTGACCAGTGACAAACTTGTGGGAAAGCCAAAAGACAGGACTTCCTACCCCAGATCCTTTCCTTATGAGGAGTGGTTTTTTTTCACTAATGTGTGGCCCATGTAGTGAGTTAGATGTCTAAAATCAAACTAAGACTAAGACAGCAATCTTGTCTGCATATTTCCCATGACTGGTTAACCTCACTGCCATCCAAAAGTACTTAATTAGTTCCTTTATAGTCTGAGATTCCCTGGGTGTCTAATTGCACAGGACTTCTTAGGAACATCTGTCCCAGAACATTGGTATTGATCTATGGTCCAGTAAAGTGAATTAAAGTCCCTGTAAAGATTTTGCAAGCTTCCATGTAGAACAGCTAATTTCAACATTAGTGTTGGAGGTGCCTAGCTCTAACATTTAACCAGAAAATGGGAACTTCTTAGTCCCAAAGGAAGCTAAACGTATTCATTTGTTGGGAATATGACAAAACACTAAGGTAAAGAATATTTTAGATATAGGTATTTAGCTTTCCACACTGGATCAAACTTGTAGTTTGTAAAATCCCTTAGACATCTGTTTTAACAGTGGCTGTATCTCTGCAGGTCTTCAGAGCCTCTAAAACTTCCTAGTTGATATCATAGAGTAATCATATAATTTGCAATGACACACATATCTGAGTGAAGTGCATAACATTTTGATGAGATAGCACCTAACATAGTCACCTATATTAATTCTAAGGCATATTCTATGTCTGGAAATATACGTGCTTGTGTCCTTCCACTAAAGTGTAGCTAACTTGCTGTCATTTCTATCTGAAAGAGAGTTACAAGTTACAGAAAGTTAAAAAGAGAAGTCCTGACTGTGCCATGTGATAATTTATGACATCTTGTTCACATCTTCACTTGGAAGACCTATTTATCGACAAGCTCTGCAGTTTAAAGTATAATAGATAGAAGGTAACTTTTCTTCAAACTTGTTTGTTGATACTCACAAGTTCAGAAAAGGCAGCATCACCTTGACTGAATGTTGTCTGACTAAGCCACCTTTCCAAATGACAAAATGCCTTATTTTAGACAAGCCAATACTTTTTGCTCTTACATCCACATAGAAAAGCTTTCTGTATATATTTTTAACTTGAATTGCAATTACATTGCAAAGTGAGACGATAAATCTGTACACTCTGTAGATATTGAGCTCTCATATTCCAAGGACCTGTTAATTAGGCTTTGGAAGAAAAAGTGATACTACTGAAATAAATTGACACATGTACACTTGCTACTTGGAAGATGTAAACTAAATTTAACATCTGAAACAGTAGTTCTGCTGTTTCATCTCTTTTCATCCCTAACAGTAACCAACAGGGGGTATAGCAGCTTGCTACTTAATGAGTTATAAATGATCTAATTAAGTGTCTCCTTGCAATTGTCTTTACACTTCATTAGTAAGGTGGTTGTTTATTAAGCTTGGAATAGTAAGGTGGTTGTTTATTAAGCTTGGAATTTTATTGTCAGTCTAATAATTCAGCCAGTTTTAGTTAAATTTCATTTTAGCTAAATTTATAAAGGCATTATTTGAATGTGGATTTGACAAACCAGTTAAAATATTTTTCTCTATTTATTCTTCTGTAACAAATATTCTATTTTTTCTCTTTAATGTGTTGAACTATAATGGAGGATGTGAATACAGTATATGTTTTGCAGATTATTTTACCAATAAATATTCTATTTCATCAGATTCCATTCTCCCGATAACTGTGGAATGTGAAGAAAATGACATTTCCTATAAAATACTTGCATCACTTAATAAATCAACTGGCAAGGAAGTGTGTCATAGGCAGAATGGACACAAGGAATTCATATATTCAATGGAATTTGGATTATTAGATCAAAATTATGTTGGTTCAATACATTACTGTATTTATGTGTTAAGACAGACATTAAAAAACAAGTTTAAAATATAGGTTTGAATTAGGAAGCAAAGAGCCATTGGAAACAGCTACAAAGGGAAAATATTAACAATGGCTGCCAAATCCTGCATATCAGGAGATTGCTCAGGAAGGCAAAAGTAGCACAGCAATTAAACTTTACATCTTCCATTTCAAAGGCTTGTTATTTACAGATTCTATTTAAAATATTTACTTTGATTTGTATGTATCTATTTTGTGATGTAGAAACAACAAATGAAGTTTGTGATGTTCAGCAAATACTCCATTGAACTAGACAAGGCAAAGTCCATGTCTGAGCTTTTCCTTGAGTAGTCAGCATGCTATTTTGCTGAATGTAGGATTATTGTGAGGTCAGTTTACAGACTGCTGTTTGTCTATAGCAAAGAGTAAAGATCATGGGCTTGTCCCCCTTTCATTGTCACTTGTGAAAACCTTAAAAAAAGTAACTTAAAAGTGTTTTTTCTAAAATTGGATTGAAGTTTCGAAATTCAGTATTAAATCCAACTACAAAATACGCTTCTCTTTTAAAAAAAACATTTTTTTCATGTTATTGTCAAATTGTCACTTTGGTATCTTCATAAGCCCATATATGGTGTCCAAATAGATAATGATATTGAAAAACCGCCAATTTCATATTTTAAAAGTATATATGGCAGACCATTTGAAACAACTGCCTAACACTAAAAAATAGAAATTGATGTGTTGCAAAATACAAAGAATATATACCTATCGGACATGGAAGTGTATGTAGGATAGAGACAAGTGAATTTGTGATGTCTTAATAGTCCAGGTTAAAAATTCTTCCAGAGGGTAAGCTAAACCCAAAGGGAATTAGGGATTGGTAGTTACATGCCAAGAATGCACGCTCACTAGGACTCAAACCAAAATCCAATATACACCTATACTTGGTATTTAGCTATTTTTTAATTTGCTAAACTGGATCTATATTTACTTATTTCTCATGATCCTTCCTCTGCATCTGATTTTGAGGATTAGGGTCAATTAGTACTTTTTTACTCCGAGTGAAGGCTGTTATTCAACAAGGTCCCTATGATGAAAGAGCTCAGCTGATAAAAGATCTAGTCACAATCTGTCAATCAATGTGAGACTGTGATAGAATACAAGCAGGAATTAACATACTTTAAATTAAGTATTGAAGATGGAGGCGGGTATCTCTCTAAACATCTGCATTTAGTCACTCTGGAAGAATTCATCCTGGGTACGTAGTTGTTTGTACTGTAATGGAAAAAACTTCCATTGTAAGATATTTATATTATTTTAATCTCATCTGAATGTGTAAACATATTTTCCTCCCCTCAAATTGTCTCTCTACCTGCACAAAGGCTCATCTTTTCATAAAAGCATGCATAAAAGCATTTCATAGAAGCGTGCTATATACTAAGGACATTTAGAAGTCACACAGTCCAAGGTCCTACACAAAGCAGGTTACTCACACTCATGGCCAGTCTGGTTCTGAATATCTTCAAAGTTATCACCAAGAAGACTCTTTCTGAGTTTGATCACTCACACTGTGAAAGACCTTTTCCCTATCTCAAGTCAGAATTTTCCATTTCAATTTTTTCACACTGTGCTTTATCAACATAATTTGTCAATCAGAGTGTACCTTGGAAAATTCTGGCTCTGTTTCAGTTTATTTTGTTTTAACAATCTCTTATTGGAGGTTGTAGGCAGCAGTAAGATCCCCATGTTGTCTTTCACCTTTCAAGGCTGAACGAACCCCATCCACTCATCCTCCCCTTGTACATCATGGGGTGCAGAGCCTGTACACTTTGATGGACTTCTNTGCATAAAAGCATTTCATAGAAGCGTGCAAGTTGAAAAGGACATTTAGAAGTCACACAGTCCAAGGTCCTACACAAAGCAGGTTACTCACACTCATGGCCAGTCTGGTTCTGAATATCTTCAAAGTTATCACCAAGAAGACTCTTTCTGAGTTTGATCACTCACACTGTGAAAGACCTTTTCCCTATCTCAAGTCAGAATTTTCCATTTCAATTTTTTCACACTGTGCTTTATCAACATAATTTGTCAATCAGAGTGTACCTTGGAAAATTCTGGCTCTGTTTCAGTTTATTTTGTTTTAACAATCTCTTATTGGAGGTTGTAGGCAGCAGTAAGATCCCCATGTTGTCTTTCACCTTTCAAGGCTGAACGAACCCCATCCACTCATCCTCCCCTTGTACATCATGGGGTGCAGAGCCTGTACACTTTGATGGACTTCTGCTATACTAACTTCTGGTTGTCCGTGTCTTTCTATACTGTGAAATCCCAAATGGACACAGTCCTACACATGAAGTCTTCAGACATCAAAGAGAAGGAAATAATCACTTGCCTTCACCTGCTGGAAGTGGATTAAAGGATTAAAGTAACTGTTCCTGTGCAATACCTTTCTTAGATTGTACAGCATTTCTCCTTCAGATCCTGAATAAGCACCCCACTTTCTGTTTTCTGTCTCCTAGTTCTTAATGGGTTTTCTTTTGCCTGTTCTCTGATACAATCTGGAAAGCTAAACATGGTTCACATAAATGAGTACCCCTTAGGGAAACCCCAACTCTCCTTTCATAAAAACCACAGTTATGGAATACAGATGGAGTCTACATAATCAAAGACTCTTTAAGGAAATGGGAGTTAAAAAGAATGGGACAGGACAGTGAAACTTCCTCCCTTTCTTTCTGAATATATCTTGCAGAAAGTTATTAGGTGAAACAAAGTCATAATCAACTGAAAATTACAGGTTGGTATTAAAACAATTTCTTATAAAAAACTGCTCTAGAATGTAAGGAAAGCCCTAATATTTCACTGTCATAACACAATGAAATATGTCACTGTAGAGAAGGACAGGAGGAGACCTCCAGAGAGGCCACATAAAGGGAGTCTGACAACCCCATTATATATATATATATTTATATATATACTTGAGGACTGATGTTGCTCCATCAAATGATTGGGGTGACCAGGCAGTGTCTAGATGTTAAAATCAGGAGTGGCAGAATGCAGATATTTCAAACATCGGTCACAGTATAACTTCAGCCTTCCAATGTTTTTTGGTACAGAGACTTCTAGCCAGAGGTCAGAAAAACTGAGTAGGAACAAGAAGGATTCTAAAGAAATGTCATTCAAAATTGCTTTATATATTCTAATGCTTGCCATTAGCAGAACGTCTAAACCATCCATCTCCAAATGGTACATATACCAATATCTTTATCTACTTGTTCATCTTTTAGATGGGGTAATCCAGTTCTGAAAAATCCCTAGAAAAAAATTACTAAATGTTGTTCAGTACTAAATACTAACAATTGTGTGAAATTCACCATGAACCAGAGGAACTGTTGTTGTGGTGTACTGCCAGATGGTAACTAAGCATCACACAGCCACTCGCTCACCTGCCCTTGTTGCAATGGAGGAGAGAATTGGAAGAGTAAAAGTGAGAAAACTCTTGGGTTGAGATAAAGACAATTTAATAGATAAAGCAAAAGTGCACACAAACAAAGCACAACAAGGGATTCATTGCTTCTCACAGGCAGGCACAACTTCAGACATTCCCAGTTAAACAGGGTTCTATCACTTGTGGGGGTGACTTGGGAAGATAGATATCAACATTCTGAGCATCCCCTCCTTCCTTCTTCCTCCCTCAGTTCTATATACTGGGCATGCTGTCATATGGTGTGGGATATTCATTTGGTCAGTTGGGGTCAGCAGTCCTGGCTGTGTCTTCTCCCAGATTTTTGTGCTCTCTGCATCAACTGGCTAGTGAGGTGATGTGAGAGTCAGAAAAGCTGAGTAAGAGCAGCTCAGCAATAACTGAAATATCCCTGTGTTATCAACACCATTTTCAGCACAAATTTAAAGCATAGCACCATACCGGCCATTATGAAGAAAATTAACTCTATCCAAGCCTAAACCAGCACAACCATTTATGCAAGTATCTCTAAACACGAATGATTAAAAACCAGACACATATATGTACAATGTGCTAGTGACCTTAATTCTTCTATTTACAGCTCTCTATTTTCAGTATTTGTGCCCTCCCAATATTTCAAATTGCTATTCTCATTTGCAACTTCTGTAACCCATATATAGTACGCAGATTTTTAATTCTTTAATATTCTCATTAGTTCTTCCAGACTGTGAATTTGTTTTATTTTAATTTATAAACTTTTACAGTTTGTCAAGCTACTCTTCATTATAAAATGTTGCAGTCTCCTCAGTCTTCTAAAAACGAATTTCTAATACCAATAGTCAAGGAGTATCTGAGTTTGCTTTCCAACATCATTATTTCTGCATTTCAGTGTTGCTTTATTTTTTTGATTGCTACAGTACCTTGAAGTTCACATGAGGTTTTCTATTCTCTTTACCTCTCGTCTTTATTGCCAAAAAAATTTCCTCCCTCCCTCAAATGGTCTTTCTGAATTGTAATTCCCCAGATGTACAGCTTGCATATTTCCCAAGACTAAATATCATTTTATATTTAGCCAATAATTCAAACTTCTTTTGGTCTTGCTAGATTATTTCTTTATCCACAATGGTATTTACAATACTTTCCAATTTCATATCATCTGAAAATTTAATTAATGTAGCATTTGTTCCTGCATCCAAAACAAAAATAAATTTGCTAAATAAAACTAGGTCTAACCCCAATCCTGGCTACACCTCCTTGGGCACTGCAATTTAACATAACTTTGCTGATTGACCTTCAGCAGTCTTCCATCCATGTGATGGTGCCAGCTTGAATTAGTTTTGCAAATAACAATGGGGTTTTCTCATTAAAAGTATTAAGTAAGAGATATTATAACATATGAATTTTGCAGCTACATTGTATTTCAAGTCACGAAAACTTGCAGACAAAGCTTAAGTGTCTTTGTTAGAAAGCTGAAGTCCTGAAATAACAGAGGTTATTTGGGACTTCCATGTGATGCTAGCGGGCACCACCCAGGTTCTGCAGGAAGCCACCCTGAGACCAGACAGGATACCCTATCAAAACTGACACTAACAACCAATATTTAAAACCAAATCACTCCTTTATTTTCCATCTTTAGTCACTGGAGTGCAATAAGCAGATAAGAAAAGGTTCTTGGCTTATTAGATTATACATTTACTATGTTGTCTCCTGAAATGCTCAATTTTTTTGTCTTTGACTAATGAAAATTAATAATAGGGCTTATTTTAGCTAACATTGATTGTCCACAAGACAAATACCTACAGCTCAATATGGCTACCCACACAAAGACATCAAGTGACATTTCAGATTCTCTAGGGTATATGTAAATACCCTCACAGGGCTAACAGAAAAGACACTGGACCTGTAGGAAAATCATACTCTTCTGGAATAGCTACAATATCCCAGAATCTCAGAAGTACTAGATTCCCACCTGTATACAATGGAATTAAGCCTGTATGTCCCACTCAGTGTTTGAACAGATCACCACCTTGCTTTTCCCATATTTTTACCCTTATAGTTTTAGTACTCTGTACTAAGGTCCCTTCATCATTCAGCTTACAGCTCTTAGTGTATTGATATTACAAAAAATAGAACATAGTAAATAATAAGAGAATAGTATTTTCATATTTGATAAATATTAACCAATTAATGTACATGCACAAACTTTAAAAAATAATTAGAATGCAACACCTACATCTAATTAATCTTCTCTCACCAGTGCTGATACAGTCATAAACAGAATCTACCACTGGGGATCCTGAAGCAGTCTCATTGAAAATAGTAATTGTACTAGGGAGAAAACATGAAAATTATCATTCATTACTATCATCGTCTTCACTGTCATCACTACCTGGTGTGTTGTAGAAGATGTCCAAAGGATGCTTGTCTTGTCAATCGCTCTTCTGGCCTGGCCATTGGAGAAAGATTTCCCTTTAACTTTCTTTTTTCCTTTCTTTCTCTGCTTTATGTTTGGTAGCTTTAAATTGATGTATGCCATCAATTACAGACCCTAAAAAGGAAGTTTTCTTCATCTAAGATTATTCCAACTTTGTGCAAGAGCTGTACTATCACATATAAAAGCAACCACACAAACAAAAAAGGGAGAGGAAGTTGGTATGTCTGAATTGGCTTGATACAAAACTGGGACATTACTGGTGCATATATCAAGATCATACATTAAGAAAGACTTCCAGATTTTTCTGTCTGCATGAATTCAGATTAAATAATCTATCTGTTGGAATGTAACTACTGAAGAAACAGAGATCAACAAAACCTCTTGTACTGCATTTGATTTTAAAAAAGGTATAACTCCCTATTTTGCTTTTTTTCCTCATCTTTATATTTACAAAGTTGCCTTTTCTTAAAGTATCTGTACATTCTTCTTTACCACAGCATATAGGTGTTTAAAAATTCATCACAATAAAATGAGGTATAATGCCGAAGTCTCATAAATCACGCATCATATAAAGACTTTACTTTTTAGATGACATGTTATCAAAGCTCCTGAGAATAAGCTAAATATGCTCTGTAGCAATACTCAAAGCTTTCTACTTGTTTGCTATCTTTAGCTCTATAGTGTTACTTACATTCCTGCATTATTTACGTGGTTTGAAGCTGATGGAGAAACCAGCATAAATAAATCTCAATATCTCCAGAAAAGGTACCAACACACCTTGAGAGGATGCTTTAAAACAAGACATCTCAAGTACATATTTTAAAGGTCTATTGCAATATCTTTTTCATAGCCTAAAAGTGAAGCAACATTCACGAAATGATTAGTCTTCTTTGAACAAAGAAATTCTTAAGAAAGTATCTGAAGCCACTGAGGTCAGTCCAGTTTCCAGAAAACGGTAGCAGAGATAGCTAAGTAGTCAACTAGATATGCAGATTATTCTGAAAATATTTTTTTAAACTTTTTGCATAGTTTCTTCTCACTAAAATTTATCTTTTAAAAAATAATATTAAAATTATTAAAAATAATATTAAAAGCTATTGTAGACATAATTATATGCTCTTTCCTCCCCTCTCTATTTATGGAAAACAAACAAACCCATTTTAAAAAATTCATGTCAATATAAAACAGAATCTTTCTCTTCCAGGAGATGTGCTGTGATCTGTGTAAAACTTTATACCAGACATCTCCTGTCATGATTCACATTTTAAGCATGGGATAAGAGCAAAAAACTTGAAAACCACTATCAACAGATGAGTGGATCAACTGCTGGTATAAAGATTTCCCTGAGTCAGCCTGACTAGAATGGAAGTAAACATATGACTCAGCTCAATAGAGAGGACGAAAAAGAGACAACTAGCAAAAGTATTTCAAAGACACCAGAGGCCTTGAGCTGACTTAAATCTGTGTATTCCTTCCTGGTGATCTGGGACATGAATGTAGTGATGGTGAGCATTTTATAGACACCAGTAATGGGGATCACATTGAAATTATTTAACTGTGCATGGCACTTCCTGTATTTTGCTAAGTGTCACTTAAATTTGTATTGTGTTTTCAGTAATTTTTGTATAACTTGTATACAAACATTGTAGAACTGGCAAAATCAGTAATCCTATGTAACATCAACAATCTTTAAATAAATAAAATTGATATTAAATACTTCACCCTCCATACATGGAATGTCTCAGATAACCTGGCCAGAAAGTATCATATTTTGACATATAGCCAAGTACTGAAATTCCCCAGCCTCAGAAAATGAATCCTGCCTCAGTGAAGAGCTCTCTAGGCTGGCGAGCTCAACCTTGGTATCTGATGGTCAGTAATCATAGTTATGCTATTGCACACTCACAGGTAAAGCAGGATATGATTGTTATGGACTGACTGCTTTGAAAATGCAGTGACAATATACATGACTGATGACATAAAAGAATAACAATAAGCAGTGTTATGTTAAGTTTTATGAGGCTGACCTTCTTTAACAATCTTCTAAATAATCTTATCATATGGATATGTAATTCCCTGATATTTTCATAGAGATATAGGTACACAGTTCAAACAGATGATCTCAGAAAAGGTTATTTCTGCAGAAAAGCCTGAGACTGGGCTTATGCAAACTTTGGTTTAAAGAATCGCTCTCTATTGTTTCTGTTTGGAGTCTTCAAGGGCCGTAAGAGGAACACACACCTCTTCTGGCCCAGTTCCCTCCCTACTGCAACTCTTGCCCTCCTGGTGGAAGCAGATGTTGACTTGGGGAGCACAGGTAGCTGGCTGAATGTAACAGCCTGACAAATCTTGGTCAGGAGAGGGAGTGACAGCCCTTTGCAAAAGGAGGTGGGGCAAGAGCACTTGCCATCCTAACCTGCAGGGCCCCAGGAGAGAGGTATTAGGGAGGGCTGGAAAGAGGAAGGGAGGAGAAGCACTTTCCCAGAGCCCTGAGTAGGGTCCTGTGCCGAGAGGGCTGCACTTGCCATAGGTACCTTGCTCTTTCTGACCCAAGGCCTGAAGAACTGGTGAACTATGGTCACATCTCCCAGCCCAGCAGCTGTGAGAACGACTGACAGGGACAACATTTATGTCTAGAGGGAGTGTGGAAGGGTTATTTCAGCACCAGAACAAAGATGTAGATACTCAAAAGAGTGCACGTGGGAAGCGGGTTTTGACAGGCTCAGGGCCAAGCTCCCACCCACCTGCTCACTTATCCCCTCTCCTTTAGGGGGAGAAGATAGAAAGCTCTTGGGTTGAGAAAAAAGCAGAGAGATTGCTTACTAATTACAGTTAGGGCAAAACAGATTTGACTTGAGGAAAATTAAATTACATCATTGCTTACTTAAAATAGATTAGGATAGTGAGAAATAAAGTCAGCTATGAAAACAAGACCTTTTTTCTGCCATCTCCCAATAGGTCGTGGAAATGTGATCTCAGCATTAAAGTGGTAGATATTCATAATATATAAGCATATGGAAGGGTGTAAAACAGTTTATCTGTATTATTACTATTACTTTGTGTTCATTAGATAATTTGGATTTGTAAAACATTAATTGGTCTAGTATTCAAAGTCTCAGCTTTCAACAACAGTGTGTTCCATTTTGCCTGTAACGTGATTCTGACTGTAACACTGATACTCTTCCTGCAGTAATTGAAACAGTCACAGAGCGTTAGCAAAAGTTTGGTGACAGACATCCTTCTCTAAATTGACTGTCTTTTTAAACAAGTTGCTCTATGCCAAAAGCCAGATGTGTGGACTTAACTCAAGCCCACACACATGTCAACATGCAGTCATCCTGAACTAACATGGCAACACAGACGAAGCCTTTCCCTTTCTGTCCAGTTATTAATTTATCTGGTATCTGATAACAGAGAAGTAGTACATCGCTAGCCCTCCCTCTGACATTTCACTTAACAGGCTGTTTTATTTAAGAGAAAACAATAATTACATTTTTTTCTGGAGTAGTTTTCCCACTCTTTCTTTTATTGTCTTCCTCAAAATTATTGCTGCTAACACTGCACTAAGCAATTTGTGTTATTGCTGATTGAATAAAATGGTCTTCTCATGCATCAGCATGCAGATCACTGCATACAATGTGTGACCAAGTAATTGGAAAGAAAAACAATTGTAGGTAAGTCTTTGTGGGAACTGCAGTATAAATGTGATAATAGGAAAAATTTCTAGCCAGCTGTAGAATATTGGTTTTTAATACCTATGTAATCAAAAGATCGGTCAATTAACCATTAACCTACTTATCTATGTAGGATTTTTAAAATAGAAGTTCATTTTCCAGGTACTATTTTCATGTTTTTCAGGTAAACCTCCCTATGTGAAATGGTTAGTGGGTAATTAGCTACACATAGAATAATAAATAGTGATACAATAATAATTTTATTTAAACTATTAAACTTATCATTGCTTAATAATTTTGACCAGCAGCAAGATTTTAAACAATTTAATTACAACATCTACTGCTTACACTAATAATTTAAATAAAATGAATATAATAGGTTCTACGCCAGTGCTATACTATATACAATACTTGCCCAATACTAGACATATACCTACTTTTCCACAATTTTAGAAAACTATTTATTCACTATCATTAATATTCTAGAATGCACATTAGTTTAATATGTTTCTCTATCATCATAATGAATAATGTGAATCTTAGTGTGGTTTGCAGTTATTACCTACCTTCTTTATGTCAGTTATTCTTTGAGACTTTTATTGCTTAGTATGAAACAATGTGATGTAAATTAGTAGTGTACTGGTTTTGGCTCAGATAATTAGTTTTCTTTGTAGCAGCTAGTATGGAGCTACTTTTTGGATTTGTGACCAAAATAGTATTGATAACACAGTGATGCTTTAGTTCTGGATGAACAGTGCTTACACATTAAGCCTCCTCTCCTTCTTATACTGCCTTGAAAGTGAGTAGACAGGGGGTGCACACAGAGAGAGACTTTTAACCAAGGCTTGGATATGACAAGAGAAGGTACATAAGAAAAGTGGAAGAGGTTGGGTTTAGGTTGGACAAAAAGAAGATTTTTTTTTTCAGTGAGCATGGTAAGACCCCAGAACATGTTGCCCAGAGAAGTTTGGATGCCCCATCACTGGAAGTGTTCACAGTCAGGTTGGATTGCCATTGAACAATCCGATCTAGTGAAAGATGTCCCTGCTCATCGCAGTGGGATTGGTCTTGGTTATGTTTAAAGTCCCTTTCAACCCAAACTATTCTGTGACTTTATGATTGTAGGAATTTGTCAGGAAACACAGCAAGGACAGCAGACCCCAACAGAGCAAAGGGATGACTCATATCATATGTCAGTATGTTCAACTAAAAAAAATTAGGAAAGAAGGAGGAAAAAGGGGGGAGTTATGATATTTGTCTTTCCAAGTAACTTTAAAACATGATGGAGTCCTTTTCTGGAAGTGGTAAAGTAGTGAATCAATGATTTTTATTGTATTGATGGCATATGCTGTTTTTTTCTATTAAATCTTCTTTACCATAACCCACAAGTTTTTGTGCTTTTACCTTGTGATTATCTCCCAGGTTCCACTGCAGAGGAGAGAGTGAGCAGCTGTGTGGAGCTGAATTGCCTGTCAAGGCTAATCCACACCAAACAGGAAACGGTGGAATACTGCATTTTACCTCTTTTCTTATTAGATCTGAACATGTCTTTCCAAATTGTGATCATTACTTCTGTTTAATCATAATATTGACAGAACATGCTCATGAACACTCGGCAGTCCACTTTTTATGGTATATTTAGACTAATATAAGCAGTATCCTCTCAGAGGAATTCCAAACTAAACCAAGTAAGGCATACTATAGGAAAGTAGGAAAGACTTCTTGTAACTTTCTTCAAGTACTGGGATGACTGCAGATGAGTTATCCAGAAAATGGAACCAATTAACTTGCCTGATCTTCCCAAGTTTGTATGGTGGTTTGTTTTTTGGTTTTTTTTAGAGAAGCTGTTAAAAAAATGATTTTGCCAGTTTAACGTCTCAAAAACAATGAATGAAAGCAACGTATTTTCTAGAGTCAACCCATGAGTAATTCCTTTCTAAAGAGCCAGACACATCTTGCCACATTTACTTTATTATTATATAAGTTTCAGCTCTGCTTCCTCATTTTTCTGTGGACAAACACAATTACGCAAAGATTTCTCATACAGTAACTATAACAATTGTTCTCTATAGCGGATAATTTGATTCTCATACCTCTTGCTGGCAGTTTTTGTTTGACAATTTGGATTAAATGACAAAGTTAAAAATCTCATAGGCAAGTGCACTGTATTTATACATGCAATACTAATATTTAAACTATGAGACAAAAGGTAACATTGAATATTTCTTATTTTTCAAGATACCTAGATTACTGTGGTACTCTATAAATGCTGGTAAAGATCTAATTCAGGCATACATTGTTTTTGTTCATACTCTGTCCTTTTAAAAAGAGTCTGAAAATTTTTTATACTGATTAAAGACTTCTTAGGGCAGGATATTTGGTTCTGGTTCTAATCTGTACAGTTTCCTTTTGTCTTTCTTTTAGGGAAATCACTTTCATATCTTGTTATTGGATCTTCCAATCCTTTGACTTTCTGTCTACTGAGGAGAAAATGGAATCCCAATGAATTAGTTTGTGTGAAGGTAAAACACACTATCGGCTTTAAAATTGCATGAATTCTAGAATCCAGATTCGTGATTATGTTCTCTAGTTATCCTTCACATTGATCATATTTGAAAATAGAGGTTTAAGTATTTTGGTATTGCAATTTCTTATAGATTTATTAGATAATAGAAATATATAGTTTTAGCATGTACTTGATAGATATCATTAGTAATTCAGACACTAAAGTGATTATTAAAACCTGAACATGTGGATATGCAGTATTAAATTCAGTATACACAGGATTGTGTTTACTAATAATATTGGCATATTCCCTGGCACAGATTTGACCCATTCCAAATAGCACCTGCCTTAGTAATTCTTGGACATGGTTTAGCTCTTAAGTTGTTCTTGCCCAGTATGCAGTGTCTGGGAGCTTAAGGCACTTTGCTAACACAGAAACAGGCTGTATCATGGAGTTGCCTTCAGAGCCCAGGGACAGTTCAGAGCACTTTATTGCAGACTTAGCACTATTAGGGTAGATATAGCCATCAGATCTTGCTTAAACATTTCTTAATTCTGAGAATCTTCAACCTGAGATCTAAGAATTTTACTTAAAAATCAATATGTATACAAGACCAAGAAATATATTTTTAAGTCCTGATAACCTGACAGGTAATATTTATCCTTCATATGAATTAAAATGAATGTATTTATACACAAGCATAGCATTTTCTTATGTCAAATATGAAGGAAAGGAAAGAGATTTGCTAACATATTTGAATGATCAGAGGAGTCAGTCAATCAGCTTCCTTTGCTGTGTTCACAAATTTTTCTTCTCAAGCATACGAATTTCATTCTGTGTGCAAGTCCAGTTGTGATTTCAATTTCATCCTCATTCTTCATCCCTTTTTTTTCTATTTTCAAGCAGAGAGAGGTTTGAAATTAATTACTTTTCTCTAGAAGGTAGTTCAGGATGAATATAAAAACAGATTCATATTATCTGCTGGCAAAAGCCTTAAACCTTTAGATCCCATATCTAATAAATATCTTTTTTATATCTATGCACCTTCTATTTCGCTGTGTTCTTTATGGGTACAAACACTGACATTTCCCTTAATACAGTCACCATACTCAGACTTTGTGTAAAATATGAAGTACATTTGGATGAGATGATTAAATACAGGTTAAAGAAACTAAACAAACACATTTGAGTGACTTGCTTGAAGTCACCAAAGTAGTCAGTAGGAAGACTGGCCCTTCTGATCCAACTGAAGGAGTCTGTTCTCTCTGTAATGAGCAAAACAGAACGCTGGGTCTCTCTTCAGATAAGCAGAAAGCAGAGATCACTTTAAAAACTTCAAACTCTTTTTTTTTCCCTGATATATACCTGGAATATCATTATGCATTTTATATGCCACTGAGCTCTTTCAAATTTTCTTATTCAATGGAGCATAGCTTTCATCACTATCCCCCCTTTCATCACTATCATCAGCTTCTTCTCTGACTTTTAGATAACACTTTTCAAAAAGAGCTTGCAAAATGAATGCTTATTTCATGATCTTTTGATACTGAAGTCTTTACTTCTCTTCAAAGTTCACTTATCTAACATTGTGTATTGACATTGCTTGAAGTACAACATGGACAGGCACCTAGAACTTCTGCCTATAAATTTACACCCACCTGAAATATTGTAAGGTAAGACACATATCAGTCAGTCATCTCTCAGAAATAATAACCCTTTTTATTCAATTTTTTTAGAGATGAGCTTGAAATAGTTTGCTGCTCAATTAATCATCATATAATCAGTAATATGATTCTTGCTTTGGGCTATGCAATAGCCCACTAGTAATAATAACTTGTTGTACAGACTGTGTATGTGCTTATATGCATGCTGTGCATGTAGCTGTATGTGCTTTGGGCTTTGTAATAGCATAGTATCAATAATACATATTTAAAGTGGTGTCAGCGGGAGCCTTGGTCTGAGGATTTTAATACTGGAGGAAACAAAGAATCCCATAGAGGCATTAAAGAGACAGCAGTTAGAGGGCAAAGCTGATAGTGCCTTGTAAAATATGTGCTAAGTTTCAATAAAAATGTATGTTCAGTGTCATATACTTTTTCACTGACAAGAAGGGAGGAGATCATGCTACTCTGCTCTGCACTGGTGAGGCCTCACCTTAAGTATTGTGTGCAGTTTTGGCCACCACAGTATAAGAAAGATACTAAACTGTTAAGAGAGTCTCCAAAAGAGGCTAACAAAGATGGTGAAGGGCCTTGAGGGGAAGCTGAATGAGGAGTGGCTGAGGTCACTTGGTCCGTTCAGCCTGGAGAAGAGGAAACTGAGGGGAGACCTCACTGCAGTTACATCTTCCTTGGGAGGGGAAGAGGAGGGGCAGGCACTGATCTCTTCTCTGTGGTGATCAGTGACAGGACCCGAGGGAATGGCCTGAAGTTGTGTCAGGGGGGTTTAGGTTGGATATTAGGAAAAGCTTCACTCAGAGGGTAGCTGGGCACTGGAACAGGCTCCCCAGGGAAGTGGTCACAGCACCAAGCCTGACAGAGAGTAGGAAGTGTTTGGATAATGCTCTCAGGCACATGGTGTCACTTGAGCATGGGACTGTGCAGACTTAGGAGTTGGACTTGATGATCCTTGTGTGTTTCTTCCAACTCAACTTATTCTGTGATGCTGGGATTAGAATCACAAAAAAATTAGGATTCAACAAACAACTGCACAGCTCAGCATAATAAGTTTTTCAAAACACTGTTTTCTGAACTGCTACTTATTCTTGCCAACTATTCTCCTCCAATGACTTTCTATATATAAAGCAGTTAACTCTTTACTGTATTGATATCAATTGTTACTTATGAGGCATTTCCAATGCTTTTTTCTTATTCTGGGAACATATTTTTTTCAGTATTGGTTTGTATTTTTTTCATATTAGAATTGTGTTTCATGGATATATCAGTTTAAATCTTGGTGCACAGTGAAGAGATGAGTCCTGAAAATATTATTTCATTATTTCTTTCAACCCTTTGCAAATGTTTAGGGCCTATAATAAAACAATGTCATCAGATAAGGAGGTTAACAAATGTGAAGGCTATAAATGCAGCAACAATACAGACAGAATTATATTAATCTTACTTGAATTTCCATATTTACAACATATGCAGGGAAATAAGCTGTAGATTATAAATACAAAAGATGTAGGTGCCTAATACAGGTTTCTACCTAAAAGTCATGTTATCTCTTTAGTGTCAATGGAGATTTGGTGTGGGATTCAGTCGTCTAAACATATGCACCTAATGCCATCTAAGACATTCTATGGAATCCAGAGAGTCTACTGTGGGTTGGAAAATATGTTGCAGGGTTTAAAATAGCCTCACGCATTTCTAGTGAATAGGCTTAATTTCATTGTTGCCCGTATGTGGGAAGATAACATCATGTGATATTTCCATGGGGATCTTGTCTGATCTTCAGCTGCTGCTCAGAAGAGACACAGATCTCCCAATGTTGTTCTTGGTATGCACAAGGGTAATAGATCTAACGAAAGAAAATCTGTGCCCAGGTTGGTAGCTGGACATCAGGAGAAATCTCAAATGGCAGAACCATCTATTTAGTGGCAGATGACCTGACTCCGTTTGTTTTGACAACTAAATTTATATGTCTCGAATCTGGAGCTGAATGACAGTCCAGAAACTGTGGATGACACCAGTCAGCTTTAAAGGGTCTGACCTGAAAACCAGTTGACATGAATCACTCTAGTGCAAATGGCCTGGGAGTCAGGAGTCACTTCCTTTTTTTAGATTCAGTAGCAGTGTAGATGTCACCTAATATTCTCCATTCATTATGGAGGAATTCTACAGGATTAACTCAGCTGTATAAATGTGAATCATAGTTGTCCACATTTGACTAGATGAGTACCACTCAGAACAGTTTATATGGCACCACTCATTCCATTCAGATGACTGTCCTGAAACTTCTATTTCTTCCAGCATGCAATTCCCTATGCAGCCTTGCAAGTTTAAACAATCTCTTGAAAGGTCAGATGTCGACTACTTTGATCCATTTCAACATTTATAAAAGGTGATGTTTAACATGACTTTCTGATAAAACAAATCCCGTCATTTTTACAAGAAATGCTTGCTCTACCAACCTCTGAAACACTAAAAATTCTGAATACAGATGACTTAAAAGGGTCAGTTTTAAACACATTCTTCCCTGAATTATATATTGCTGACAGAATGCATTTTGTCCACACAACTCAGTACTAAGGAAACAAACATGCCTCCAATAACAAAGTGCACTGCTTGGAACAAACAGAGAGACCACCTCTGTTCTATAACAAAAAAAACGACGACAAAAAGCACAAAGAAAATAGAAGTTGCAGAGACATTTCTATTAAAGTGGAGAGAGTAATTTGGCAATCTACACTTCAGAATGGAGAAACCATCATAAAACAAGTTTAAAATATCACTTCCTATTTTAAGCTGTTGATTTCTATTCTTCAAATAAAACAGGAATCTTATGAACTACTAGGAAACGAAACATGATAGAAGATTATTGCATATTCATAGTTGTATTTTTGAGTTGTAATTCTTGCCTCCAATAATTGTCTCAAGTAACACTAAAATAACAAAAAATAATGAAGCAATATTTTATCAAAATATATATTTGTTCCACATTTTAAGTGCCTTTCTACTGTCAGTCACCTTATCTACATAATATTCAAAATACTTTTTATTCTTCAAGTTCAATTGCATGTATTTTTTATTTCTGTGAAATGTTAAAGACATGAAAGAATAAGTAATTGCACGAAATCCGTTTCTGCCTCCTTATTGCCACTGTTCCTCTTTCAGCAGATTCTCAGCCATGGCAGGTGTGTTCATCACAATGACCGTGTCTATGTTGTGTGCTTCTACTGGGTGTAGGCATCCAGGTGTTGCTAGCAGAGAGCCTTCAGCAGTGGTCTCTTGAGGAATGGCTGGGGCTGCCCTGTGCCGGAGACACAGGATTCCAGCTGGCTCCAGACAACCCACCTCAGGGCATGGCCGTGCCGAGAAGCCATGATGGCTTCACCGCCAGGAAAACACACTTTAGAAATGCTGCCAAAATGCTGCACAGGCGGGAATGAATGAGGAAAGAAAAAAGCATAGCAAAAGGCCTGCAGAAACCAAAGTGAAGGAACAGGAGGAGGTGCTCTAGGTGGTGGATCACAGATTTTCCTTCAGACCCTGGAGAAGACAACACCAGAGCAGACTTCTACACTACAGCCTGTGTCAAACTCCATAATGCCAGAGTGAAATATCTTCTGAAGTAACTGCAGCCCATGGAAGGACACATGAGGGAACAGGGAAAATGTTTGAGGAGAAAGAATTGTCAGTGAGGAGCTGTTACGGACTGAAAATAATGGTTAATCTGTTTCTGGGTACATAATTGCAACCGTAATGAACACCCAACTTTTAAACTGAGAATAGTGTGTTTGCAAAGGACAGTGATACAGAATTATTTCCACGTGCCTGTACATCATATGAATTCTGCAGAAATATGAGTAGAAAAGAAAATGTAGAGTCTGGAGAAATTTGTTATTGCTGCTTGTATGTGCAACTCTAATTCAGATGACAATTCAAAAAGCCAAATAAATAAATAATACAGGAATAAATGATGTTGAGTCTTTATTATACAAATAAATGTGATATTTCTGAATATTCTCTTGAAGACAAATGTGTGTTTAATTAATGTGCCTGATACCAGAAGTTAAAGATTAAACATATCTTCCTAACTTCATGACAGAGTTTGAAAATGTCATTTTCTACAGAATATTTGTACTAGAAGTGTGTTGATTCAAACAGGGGTATCAGTAGACATTGGAGGGCACTTTTGTATCTTTTTTTGCAGTCTTTTGTTGAACCTGCAGCTATATGAATGAATTGTCTCGTGTTTCTTATACGCTGCTTCCAGAAACTGAGTAACCCTTACAGCTGAGATTGGCTGACACTTTCTGTAAGACTTTACAATCAAACAGGTTTCACTTCTGCATATCACATTTTTGTTTCGGTCTTTTAACTGGGAGAAGTGACAACCAGAAAAAAAAGTGAATACGAGAAAGGTTTAAGAAAGTGTTAGTTTTTCCCATGTTAATAAGTACTTGGAACAGCCTTTTTTTAACAGAAAAAAACAAACAAAAGGAAGTAAATATTTTTTGAGTGAAAAGCTATTGGTAAGCATCATGTAACACTGAGATCAGAAATATGCCTCAAAATATCCTCAAAAAACCCCCTATGTCTACAAATATTTTATATCTTGAAAGACATTTTTCACATATAGTCATTATAAGATTGTCACATGTTATCAGAAAAAAACCCTAGCAATTACTTCTGGAATGTGATTTGATTGTGAGGGATAAGTAGGAATTCAACTCTCACTTTCTCCAAATTTTTCAGCCTCTGAGGGGGCACACAGTGACAAAATGAAGGTCATTCTGAGTGAAGAAATTTCTGCCTGCTTCTGAATCAGAAGCATGAGGGGAAAAAAGAGAGGTTGCTTCATTCAGATTCGAAGTAGAAGATTAATATGCAGTTCTAGGAATAATTCTGCAATAATTGTAAACAATTAATAATTATAAAAAATTAATAATTATAAACAATTGAGAGTTTTTCTTCTGGTAATTTCTGGACAAATTCCTGAGCAAATTAGTACAAGAATAACTTGGATTATTCTTTGGGTACACGTTTAACTAAAGGACCTCCTCAGATTCAATGGCCCTTCACAGGGGGCCACTGATATATCATTTCTATTACTTAAAGTATCACATTTCAGTGAGTGCATTGGTATCTGTAAAACCAAACCAAACCAAACCAGAAATACTGCCAACACATGGAACAGATTCGCTTCTCCACCGTTTCTTCACCATGCTAACAAAGTGTTAACACAAAGCAGCCTACTGCTGCTTACAGTTGCCTTGCTTAGCACAGCTGGTGTTTGTGGTGATTTCAAGGATTCAACCCTGCAAGCAACCACCCTAGAAGGGCTAAATGATTTCAAATAATGGTATGTTTATTCTTTGGTAGGCATAGTTTTAAACCTCTAGGAAGAAAAAAAAAGAACTTATATTGTTAATCTTGCCAAAGAAACATTAGAAACTGTGACAACACAAATGAAAATCCATTTTAGACTGTTGAAAAAGCATAGCTATACATGCTACTAATACCCAGTCTCTTTTCTTGTTGAAATTGCAAAGTGAATGAATACAACTCAGAAAGAAATGGCTGAGGCACCTGGATGTCAGCACTGAATGTTCAATTATTTCCTCGATTCCTCTGTAGATTTTTAATGTGATGCTGAACAAATTACTTCAATATAACTCTTCACAGGTGATCATTAACTGTACGTTTCTCATTCCCTGGTGCTTAAACTGAAAATCAGAGTTCCCACAAGCAAAACCACTAAGCATTTGCAATACACTTTGAATGAGAAGTGTAATTGGAAAATATTGCATAGTGTTTGTTAGAATGCTGATGCTCAGAAACAAACAAACAAACAAAAAACCTCAAGCAAAAAAAATTCCTATAGTAAATCAGGTGCTAGGCTATCTTTTTTTTTCTTCATCATTCTATTTCAATATTTTCTCTATAATATGAAGATTTTTCCATGTATATTTGTGGTGGGTTGGCTTCCAGGTTGCCTCCAAGCCTTTCTATCATTTCCCTCCCTCAACTGTCTAAGGGGCAGAAAATACGACAAAATCTTCATGAGTCAAGATGAGGACAGAGAGATTGCTTAGCAGTTACTGTCATGGGCAAAATGGACTCAACTTGGGGAAATTATTTTAGTATTTCCCCATCAAATAAAAGTAGGAGAATAAGAACAAATCTAAAAATCTGCACATTTCCCCCTGTCTGTCTTCCTGGGTTCAATTTTTGTAGTAAATTGTCAGACTTACTCTAGGGGTGCTTTAAGCTTGTGAAGAATTTGACGAATTGGTGAGGCTGGTTGAAAAGAGCATATGCTGGGCCGGTTGTTTGGCACCTGGCTTGAGAAAGGTCTAACAACTGAAGGATATCTGGTGTGAAGTGGAGGCTCAAAGAAGAGCACCCACACATCTGTACCAGCCTTTGGCTTCATTCTTCTTTCACCTTGAAAACAAGCCTTGTTAGTCATTTAGGGAGAAGAGGGTACATGGAAAGACTCTCTGACAAAGACCAGACAGCTTCTGCTGCCACCTCAGCACGTGTTGGAGGACGAAAGAGTTTATCCTGTCTTTTCAGTCAATTATAAATTCTGACTGACAGTAAGAGAGACCCTCAGTAAGTCTTATTTGTATAATAACTTTCGTACCTCTAAGAATGCAAATGAAGTCAAAAGAGAACATGCCTTACATGCATGACCACAATCCCCAAAACCCCACCTGTAACATATGATTGTTTCACCCCTTTGGACAGGGGCAAAATTTATAGTATAGCAGGGGGAGGTTGGGGCAAAGAGAGAGGGAGAAACACCTCTGACTGCTCAGGATTTGTGAACAGACTGTATATACATTGCTACTAGATCTCTGTTGCTATGCATATATTGTGATACATATTAACACTCTGTAGTCAGTGCATTTATTACCAGCAATCCTGAACCTGCCTTCCTGTTTCTTCAATAAACTGTGTTATGCATTAATCTGGATTGTGCAAGTTCTTAGTAAACTCAGCCAGACATGTAATATAGAACTGCTAAACTGCACTATTTGTGAGTTTGTGGTGGTGCAATTTCTTTTTGAATTTAACCGGGCTGACAGCACTGAATTGCCTATAATCAGAAATTAAGCACAGCCACACCCAGCCCCTCTGATCTCCGAGGTTCAGCAGGAATGCAGAGGGATTTATTCTCTGATAAATTCCTATATTCTTAAGGAAACAACTTGACTCCCAAATTGTCTACCTCCTCCCCATCACAGGGGCAAAGGGAATGGATGTTGTGGTCAGTCCACCACAGGTTTTCTCTGCCAGTCTTTTCTCCTCATGCATTTTCTCTGCTGCAGCATGGGATCCCACCCATGGGAGATAGTTCTTCATTAATTTCTCCACTATAGGTTCTTCCAAAGGTTTCTAGTTCTTCACAAACTGCTCCAGCTTTTCCCATTCTTCACAAGTAGACTGCTCCATTGGATGCACAGTTTCTACCAGGAAACCTGCTCCAGCACTAAATCCTCCTCAAGGGTCACATTTTCTGTGCACAGGCTCTCCATAGGATCACAGCTTCTTTAAGGACACATTCGAAAAGACACCACCTGCTCTGGCATGGGGTCCTCCATGGTCTGCAGGTGGATCTCTGCTCCCCTGTGGACCTCCATGGGCCGCAGGGGCACCCCCTGCCTCATCATGATCTTCACCACAGACTGCAGGGCAATCTCAGCTCCAACACCTGGAACACTGCCTCCCCCTCCTTCTTCACCGACCTGGTGTCTGCAGCGTTGTAACTCTCAAATGTTCTCACTCGTCTGTCTCAGCTGCAGTTTTTCCCCCTTCCTAGAAATGTCATCACAAGGGTGCCATTAAAGTGTTTAATTCTGTCTAATAGATTGTAAAGACAAATTATTTGATATTTTTGAATCATAAGTTAAGTTTTATGAATCATAAAGAATATAAATTATCTACAGAAAAGTTTATACTCTTCCTTGAATACATATTTTGAAATAATCTTTATATATTAAAAGAAGTGTCACATGTAGAAAAAATGAAGGGGGAGTGTGGAACTGTTTCTATATGAGGTGATGCAATTAAATGCTTTTCTATTTATATACATACATAAATAAAATTAACTTTAATTTGAGGCTTAATTTTCCTTTGTTTTCTATGTATTTGATGCATATTTAAATACACGTGGTAGCTATCTTTAGGAAAAATCAGCCTTATTCCTTTCCTGATTAAATTTTACTACACCAATTCTTATCTGCAAGAAAATTCTCCAGGTTTAGCATATCTATTAATTTTTTTTTGTTTGTTTCACTTGTAAGACCACTGTACTGCACTGTATCTCATATGGAATGTTAAATCACGTACTTTGTTTACTCCCTTTGTTCATCTAATTAACGCCTCTGTTAAGGAAGGCCAGCAGTCAGTTTGACATTAGTTGCAGTTCAGTAATTTGTGTTTAAATTAAAGCTCCAGTTCTTGCTCCCTTACTCTTGTTGATTAGTGCTTTTCTTATGATGGTGCCTTTCAAACAACAGCTTTCTTTATGGATTAAAATTGCATACAACATGAAAAATAAAGAGTGATTCAGGCAGTGAATTACTTACACTCTATGCCACTAAGCAAGTGACAACACTAAATTATGATTTTATGTCCAAAGTTGGAAACAGAAGATTATTATATTGCTCCAAAAGCAGAACTGAAAAGAGTAGAATCACAGATTCAGAGAATCATACAATAGTTTGGGACCATTAAAGGTCATCTAATTCAAACACACTGCTTTGACGAGACACATTTTCAACTAGATCAGGTTGCTCAGAACCCCATTCAACCTGACATTGAATGCCCCATCTATCACCACTCCAGGCAAACTGTCCCAGTGTTTCAGCATCTTCTCAGTAAAGAATTACTTCCCTATGTCTTAATCTACCCTTTCTCAGATTAAAGCCATGTCCTCTAGTTCTGTCACTACATACTCGTGCAATAAGTCCCTCCTCAGCTCTTGTAAGTCCCCTTTAAGTGCTGGAAGGTCTTCCTGAAGCCTTTTCTTCAGGCTACATAGCGCCAACTCTCACAACTTGTCTCCATAGGAGAGGTGGTCCAGCCCTCTGATAATCTTTGCGGCCCTCCTCTGGACTCACGCCAACAGGTCCATGTCTTTCTTGTGTTGGGGAACCCAGAGCTGGACACAGTACTCCAGGTGGGATCTCACCAGAGCGGAGTAGAGGGGCAGAATCCCCTCCGTCGACCTGCTGGCCACGCTGCTTTGGATGCAAGAGCACATTGCCAACTCATGTCCAGCCTCTCATCCACCAGAATCCCCAGGTCCTTCTGGGCAGGGCTGCTTTCAGTCTGTTCACCCTTCAGCCTGTATTAATACAAAGGGGCATGACTTTGCACTTGGATAGCTGAAGCTCAAAGCACAGCTGCAGCAATTTTCCAATCCTTTCTATTTCATGTTATTAAATATGTATTAGTAATGTTTGAAAGTCCATTTCCTATACTGTTTCTTTACACTCAGAAGTCCAAAGACATGCTGGGGGTCTTACCTGTCCCCACTTCTATAATCTGAACTTCATAGAATGAAAAGGGCATGTACACACCTAGCGTGTGGCTTTAGATTGACTTATCTGGATAAATTTAAGTCATACCACATGTAATTAGACTGCTGACTCTTTTAGAGTACACATGGCAAGTAAATGAAGAAGTAATTGTTGTCCAGCGTACTCCATTGCCAACAAATTTCTAAGCCTTAGCACTTTGCTGTGATGGTGAGAAATAAAGTGTTGTTCAGCTACAGAAATCAGTTTTTAGTGTTTCCTTCTTAGCTGGTTCAGTCCTGACCAATACATTTCTCTGTAGTATTTTTAGAGTATGTAGATCTATCTTTTAGAAGCTCTTACTCTTCGTAAGTAAAAGGGCAGAGGAAGTTTTTTTTTTGTGAGATTTCTTTCTTCCCCTTAGGAAGATGTTAATAAATGCATTTTGGAACATGACCAAATAGCCAATTAAAAATTCAACATGTCAATGGAACAAATTAATCTGGAGTCCAAATACTGACTGAAGTCGATATTGACACTAGAGCAAGGATCTTCAATTTAAGCAGCAGTGTTTTGGTTGCAATGACATCCCTAAACTTTGCTAAAATTATAGAATACCTATACAGATTTAAAATATTTGCTGAAATGTCAGCACATAAAGAAAATTTGATTCATATGTGATAAGATATTCATGCTTTTGTGGCAAACTCTTTTCATATACAGACACTGTTTTATTTCTTGTGTTATGACATGCACACAACATTTTCTTTATTTTTAAATTATTTTCCTTCTAAATATACTGGGGACCTGAACAGATAACTAGGTAGTGTATTTTAAATAAAAATCCCCCAAATGCCAAAATTACAGTGTGAATTATTAGTTTATCCCTGAAACAAAATCTCCAGAATATAAAACCTGTCATACTTATTTGAGAAAGTGATCTATCTAGTCTAGTATCCAGTCACTGACTTTAGTAGTAGTAGTTGCAATATGAATTCATATGTTAATTTGCAACAGGAAAATTTTCTTATACCTCCATTACATGGATTTATATACTGAGCATATTTAAAGCAAAATGTTAATATTTATAATCTTTGTTAGATGATCCCCCTGACAACTGATTGCCAGCTGATGAGGTGGAGAAATGCTGCCCCAATACAACTCAAGAGAGAGAAGACCCATGCCAAAGGGGCTGCACCTAAAGGCACCCCACTCCACTCCTCCCAGCACATAATTCAAGGGACTGCTATGGGTTGATCACGTCCCCAGTCCTGCAACCCTGAGGATGACTGACACTGTCGACCTTCAGGTGCAAAGTCAGAGTAGAAGGGTGATTTCAGTACTGGAGTAAAGATGTAGATATTCAGAAGTGTTGATTGGGGATGCTGTATAATTTTTATCTGTATTACAACAAAAAATTTCCTATATTCATTAGATAATTTGGATGGGTAACACATTAATTGGAGTAACATTTGTGCCATATATATAGATTCATTTAGCTGGTAATGAGATTTTGAGAGTATCAGCCATTTCTTTTTGTGACGTTCAGATTTTTAATCCCACTAAATGGACCTCCTTCTCATAGAGAGAATAGAAACAATTTTCAATACTTTTCCTTTCATTCCTCTGTGTCTTTGTAGAAGGAGTCTTTATATATTTGCAACTAATTTATTCATTGCCTGACCTTCCCGTTTAGGTTTTTTAAATTTTTTTGGTTTTGGTTTTTTCCCTGTTGCATTAAACAGAGCAGAACGACCTATTTAATACAGGACTACATCAGGGACAGATTAGAAGGAGGTCTCAGAGGAAATTTCATTCTTTCCATCTGTGCCATGCTAAATAATATGACAAACTGTAAAATTATGCAATTTTCCTTAACATTTGAATCATAGCTCTTAACATCCAAGGATTTTTGACCTGAACCCACTGCACCACCAGACTGAGGGAAGGTTTTCAGTTCACTCACCATTGGTTCCTTCAGGACATTGGCAAGAGAATCACTGTAGAAAGGATACAGCTTTTTTAGCATATCATATCTCACATTTGAAGCAGTGATTCAGCAAGGAGCACAGAGGGACACGTCCCATCACCTGAATTTAACTTTGTGTCTATTGAAAATAAGCTATGTTATGCTTAGGTATAACATAAAGCAACTGTGGATTGCATTTTCCATGTTCCTGCAGGGTGCCTAAAATCTAATGTTCATTCCTGGGTTGTGATAAAGTTCCTGGAAGCAATTAGGTTAGGAGCACCTAGCCTGTTGCTTTCTGCTACCACAGCACTTGCTCTTTGCAAGCTCTTTGTAGGCTCTGCTATGGGCTGTACAGAATTTATGACTTTTTTCTAATCACAGACCTCATGGCATCCACCACAGCCTATGTGTGGCAGATCATTCCCAAGCTAATGCCTTCAGTTGCATGCAAGCTAATGTAAAAGAAAATAATGGAATGGATGGAGGAGTCCAAGCAGCACGAATAAGTTGTCATGTGAGTTATGAGGTCACTATCCCTTATATCTACATGTAGTAAGGCCAGTCGAAAGATAAAAAATCAAAACCCCATGTGACTTTGTTATTTATAATTTTCTCATGTGGTTAATTCTGCTTCATTTTCTCACTACCTGATACATACAAAACCAGCTCAGCCTGAACGTTACACTCAATTATCCTGAACACTTCATAAAAATACAGTACCTATTCTCCTGGAGTTTCTGGGGTGATGAATGTACTTTGCTGGCCCTTTGAAACTGTGTTTAAGCACAGCCTTTCCCATTTATCTTTGTCTGGAAATCTTCCCTTTGGTTATGGTCAGTGCTTCAGACCATATTAATCAGTCCTCCCGCTCTTCTCATTTTGGGAGAGAAATAAATTATGCTCTTTTCCTGAACCAAGGGAATCATCAGCAAAGGTTACCGTGTTATAATTTTCTTTCTAGTATATGAACAGAGAGAAAAACAGAATTCAAGATACATAAGCAGAGAGGCTGGACAGATTATTAGAAGATTCTAATAAGTTATTCCTCACATACAAAATGTTCATATATTTCATAATTTGCAAAATCATACAGGAAATTAGGATTTCACATTACACACCTGTGTCATACTATCTGTGCTTCCTGATTGCTAGTGGTTTGCTATGTGTTTTTATGCAGTCTAATTAATGTAGGATTTCACAGAATCACAGAACAGCTGAGACTGGAAGATACCTCTGGAGATCAGTTTTTCAAATATCCCCGCACAAAGCACAGCCCAAGTCCAATAGGCTGATCATCATCTTCTTCAATCAGGTTCTTAACATCTCCAAGGATAGAGAACACAAAGCCTTCCTGGGCAACAGGTGTCAGTGTTCGATCACCATCACAGTAGAAAAGTTTTCTGATGCTAATAGTAATTTATTGTATGTCAGTTTATGCCCATTGCCCCTTGTCCTTTCACAGGGCAGCACTGAGAAATTAGCAGCAGCACTGGTTCTGGATAGGTGACAGATATCATTCAAATTTAGTTAGGACAAACAGCTGTTGAAACATTTGGATAATCCAGAAACTGTTTTCCTGCTGAGACTATTAACTGAGTAATAATTTATATGAAAAGTTAGAAAGGAAAACTGTGTGTTTTCAAAGATTTTGAGTTACATTCCCCACTCCAGATACAACACTCTTCCATTTTCTCCAGTGAACCAAGAGGAGAGAAATACCTAGCAAACAATGTTACTGGTGCTAATATTTACTGAAATGTCAAACAATCTTACAGTGTTATAATATCTTGAAAAGATAAAAAATAAAATACTTGGTCTGTGCAGTGGCATATGACCACAATGAAATTCACTAGTCTCTGAGGTCCCTCTATGTTTAAACAAGGATCTATCTAAATGGGCTGGAGAGTTATATAATGAAATCCTTGATGCTGAATAGCCCATAGAACCATTACAGAGAGTTTGTTTCTTGCAAACTTTTTGGTTTTTTAATATATGTACTTCTATATTAGCTATTAGGGATGTAATTGGTCTTTATTAAATACATCATTCCCTCACGAAAAAAAGCAAAGTGATACTAGGTGTGACTTAGCCTAGATATTTTCTGCCCAAAAAAACCCCCTGTATTTACAGTTAAATCAGCCATTAATCCTGTTATTTAACTCAATGTAAAATTGCAGCTGATATAAAATGACATTAGTTTTTGACTTTGATGTAGTGAGTCGAGGTCAACAATATCATCCCATATCCTCTTCACTCACAGGGCTTTATGGTCTTTCTGATAAAATTCTATAGCAGCCAGTATCTATTTGTGAGCTCTAAAAAAAAAAAAAAGCACATTTGTGAATGTGGGCTAGGACATGAGAAAAGAGTAATGAGAGTCTTGGTCTGTACAGAAGTTGCTTAGTTATTCCTTTACACACTACTTACCCCTTATTTTTTAAAGTGATGAACACCAATATCTCATAGGCTTCTTCATCCTGACATCAAATAAACTTTTGTATTGTTGTGTTCATTACATGTTTCTTTCCAGCTGGTGAAGTCACTGGAGAAGAGTGATGCTCTATGCAAACACAGGTCCTTTGAGAAAAACTTGGCTGCCAAGTACTTCAAAGAAATCCAATCTGGTCCAGAAAAGATATTGGTAATTTTGACTGTTCAATTTTTCACTAAAGATCCTAACACTACAGACTGGCTTTAGAAGTCATGGTTATAGTACAGATTGAAAAAAATAACAGTCAACAAAAAGAGCACTGAAAATGTAAAAAGTCCGTTCTGAGCTTTCTTAGGTTGTATGAAGAGGTAAGTGCCATTGCAGACATGCAACGGAGTCTGGATTCAGGTCCATGAAGTGATAGCTACAATTTATCTACAACAGTAGTGATACTTTCAATAACCGTAATACACAAGGCAACAAATAAACCACACACAAGTATCTAGCATATTTGCAAAGAGGTAAGAGTCTAAATTAAAAGGAATGCTTAATCATTCTGGTAGAGTTGGTATTTTTCTTCCTTTAACACTAACTGCTTATAACTGAAATAAATGAAAACTATCCAGTTATTAAAGATGTGCTTTTTGCTGCTTCAGTTTATGGTCTAATATTTCCAAAACTGTAATAAGAAAATGAACAGAAAGACAAAATTTGTCACTGATATTATTAACTTTATTATAAAAAGTCTTAATGAACACGTAACAATACTTCATTGAATATATCTGATTTGGCAGGGTCTTCCAGTGTCCTTAGTTCTGGGATAGGGTTTAGGACAAATCAGAAGCAGAAAGCAAGCATTTACCTGTAGCATAATCAGATGATTTTCTACTGCTCTCCACCCTGTTTCCTGCTGGTAAACACAGGTGCAAAGCTTTTGTAATTATTTTAAATTTGTTAGGAGACATATCCATCTGAACATCCTAGGATGTAAGTGGGTCATTATTGTGCTTGGTATTGACATTGAAGAGTAACCTCGGTACCCTCAGGTTTTTTGTGTGTATAATTCCAGCTGGTTTAAGTCTATAAACTGCTCTCTAAGGTGTGTTGTAATTTAACTCTGTGAAAAGCAAACAAACAAACAAAAAACCAACAACATGGGAAGCAAGTCTGGAAAACATATTTTTATCTTAAAGTTGTTTAGAAATGAGGACAACTTGAAAAGATGCATAGGCTTATTCATGATACACCCTTGAAAGAGTTGGTTTCTGGCTGTGCTAGGCTTTTATTGCTTAAGGATTCAGTCACCTCTTACCTGAGATTATCCTATTGACATTCTAAATATTCTTAAAGATCTGTGTTTTGGAGTACCCTTTGACACCCGGTAAGATTCATAAGTCTGTAGTATAAACAGCTTAGAAATGGTTCTTTCAGTACTTTTCCCTTGCCACTCCATTATTTTTTTCCCCAGGTCTTCCTTCTTTGAACCTTTTTTTAACAGGATGGAACTTACTGTAATTACAGATTTTGTGAATTACACTTGTGGAGGAAAAAGGGCATGGCATTATAACAAAAGAGTCTTAAACTGCAGTAAGCTGGAGATCTATACTTTCTGAATAACTACCCTTTTTTAACAAAGACTCAGCTGCAGAATTTCTCTTTCCGTTAATGCACGTGCATCTTTCCGTTGTTTACTCTGTTTTAGACTTCTTGGAAAGAAAACACTTTAGATACATGACTCAGTTCCATAAAATTTCTCCCACTTCATTGAGTGTTTATTGGAATAATAATAAAAATGGGATGAGCTTAAATAAAACTCCAGGCCCCATGAGTAAAGCCCCAGGAGAAGGTGGTCAAGATCATCAGGACCCATTAGTGCACACAGAGACTTGGCAACACTTATGTTTATTTCAAATTGTATGTTTATTTTCAAGCAATAGAATTATTTCATCATCTCCCAGCAGAAAAGGACCTGGGGGGTCCTACTTGACAGTCCCTGAACATGAGCCAGCATTTTGTCCAAGAGGCTAAGGAGGCCCATGACATCCTGGCCTGTATCAGAAATAGTGGGGCCAACAGGACCAGGGCAGTGATTGTCATCCCATACTTGGCACTGGTGAGGCCACATCCAGTGTTCAGTTTTACGCCACACACTGCAGGAAAGATGTTGAGGTGCTGGAGAATGTCCAGAGAAGGGCAGCAAAGCTGGTGAACCTTTTAGTTTGCAAATTGGATGATGTGAATATGAGTGGTCACATTCTGTCTCGGAGGGAGATTAGTAGCAATTCCAGGGAAAAATGAAATATCCCAACTGGGTCTAGCATATAGAAATGAAAGATTACACTGGAACTCAGCAACTGGAAAATTAGAAATACTGTCCTAGGGTCTTTTGCATGTAATAGTTGAAGGATAGCTAGCTAGCTAGATAGCTAGCTAGATTGATAGATAGACAGGATTTGATACCAGTTTCATATATGTTCTGTTCCAGCCTCTGAAAAACTATATTTGACAGTAACCATAGCAGAAAAACTGATTAGAACAAATGATGTCATAGAATTTTTATTTATAGTTTCAACAAGGGAAATCTAATACTGTAAACAGGTGTATTCAGTTCAGTTCTAAAACGTTTAGGTGGATGAAATGGCTGAAATAGTCACAATTGTAACAAAAGAAAAGCGTTACTTTTTTTTTCATACACGATTTGGAAATTAGATTCAACATTGTGTGACTGAACTCATTAAAGTAACTTTCAGAAGTGGTCATAATTTTTTTTTTTCAGATCTGTCTTATGACCTATACCCTTGATATCTTTCCAAGCACTTTCTGCTTCTGCTGAGTTGTTTCCCATGCAGGTGTTATTTCAAGACAGATGCAAAGCAGTTATTATGTTGTCATTGTTACTTGATGTACTGCTGTAAACCACTCAAAATGAAGGAATAGCACACACTGGGAATTTAGAGATGAAGAATTTCTGGAATCCCTCTTGACTTATGAGAAGCAAAGTGTTATCTTTACTCTGCTGGACGTTTGTATACTGATCTCTGTAAGGAAGATATTTAGTGGCTATTGCAGTGAAGAAGACATCCTTAGAGGAAATTAAACACAGGGAAATTTACCTCATACTTTTGCCCTCTAAGGATTTATAAAGCAGATAGGGTCATTTCTTTCTCCATGTGACTTTTACAGTAGTGCATACACATTCCTGGAAACAAGAACTGAAACATATTACTATTCACATCTGAAATTAACCTTGATAGGTTTTAGAATAAGTTTCACCTGTTTCTTCCCGCTTTTCTGTGAGTTATTATCATATTTAATCAAATGTTCATCCTATGTCTGTATTCCAACCTGATTTCAACTTTACTTCTTCTAATAGGTGTGAGCTCAAAGCTGAGAAGGAAAGTAAACATCAGCATCACAGTTCCTGGACTATGTAATTCACCTAACAGACAGGTTCTGGGAATGTTTAAAATAGGAAAGAAAGACCGTCATCCATATCCAAGTATATGAGTTAGGTAGGGTGAGTTGTAAGAAGGGATTTTCAGACACTGCTCATATGTCATAAGTTGTGCTTATTTAAAGCACAGAGAGAATTCCTACTCTCCATTTCAGCTAACCAGACACAAGCCACCAGAGAGAAAACAAAGACACAGTTTCATGTTGCCTAAGATAATAAGTTATTCTTGCTGGTAGGAGATACTGAAATTATACTACTGACATGGGTGAATCTCACTCTCTCTGACCGAATTTCAGCCAAATTTTGGTCTGCAATCTTCCTTGTGAATATATACTTGGGTATCTAGGGCAATCTAATTCTTCCAATGTGGGCTGATTTAACTACCCTGAGACACTTTGGCTCAATTCAATTGCTCACATGTAGGGATGCAGTATCATTTGGATGCTAAATTATTCTTCATAGTACTCACCTATTGCTTCAGGACAATGTGTCTTTACAAATCCTGTGTCAGTTCTGTGAACCTCACCTGACTGTGCTGACTGTTCTAGTTTGTTCTAAGTGGCATTAAATGTCCATACTTTGGTAGTCAAATCACTCTCTCTGAGTCTGAAAGTTAAATATGGGTCACATTTTGATTTTCCACTTATGACATTAGTGTTGTAGGGTTTTAATAAAAATAATCAATATGGCAGTTGAATACCAGAGGACTGAGTGCAGCACAAATGTTTGCGAAGTAATTAATAATTCTGTTTTAAAAGTGGGCTTTAAAAAGGATGCAGTAAATAAAACCAATTGTTTCTCAATGAGCAATAAACATAAAACACAGTAGTAAATGAGAGGAGAATTGGAAGCTGTGAATGGAATTACAGACAGGGTCTCTGGAACTCCTGTATTCATGAAGTTAGGAGAAAATACTTTACACACACATTTTAAATTCTGCAGAGAACACTAACTTCATCATTCTTCTTTTTGGAAGCTTGAATTTTCAACTACAATAAAATTATTTTGAAATAATTTATGGATTTTTTTTTCTTTTGCCTCTCAAGTGAAAAAAAAAAAAACACGGTAAGGCATCATAGTGAGAGCAGTAAAGCATATTAAGGAGAATGTGATTTGACCCTGGCTAGCAACTAAGCACTCACACAAATACTTTGCCCATCCCTGTCCCTCCTCCCCAAACAAGACAGCAGAAAGGATTGGAATAACAAAAGTATTCTTCATCTCATGGCTCAAGATGAAGACAGCTTAATAAGTGAGGGAATGAGGGAACAAAAAAAAGAAAAAGGTGGTGGAAAGGCAAGCATTCACAACCTCACACAAGGAAACATGCCCAGCCAGTATCCAAGCAACAACTTCCTTGAAATGAGCAAGCCCCCAGTTCCACCTGCTGAGCATAATATTATTTGTTTTGAAATATATCTTTGGTCAATTTGGGTTAGCTGACCCAGCTGAGTACCCCTTGAACCTCTTGCCCCCCTAGCCTACTCACTATCAGGAGCAGAGGGAAAGCAGGAAAGTCTTTGATATGGTGCAACAACAGATAAAACATTATCATGCTACCAATGCTGTTTTAGTCCCAAATCCCAAACACGACACCATGCAAGCAATAATAAAAGTAACTCCATCCTAGTGAGGCCCAGTAAAAAGAACTAGAAATTTTACGTTCAGAGTACAGAGTTTTCTTCTTCAGGTAGAAAAGCAAATATAAGAATAACGACTGTATAAATCACATCAAATACCTTTGCAGTTCATACACTCTTTGTGATAGTTGCTTGTGGCAGATGTGTAACAGAGTGAAGACACAGACAAGAGTGTCAATTCTTCCTCCAGTAGGCTGTAGCCTCCAGGTGAGGCCACCACAGTGCAGGGCAGAGCAGAACAATCCCCTTTCTTGCCCAGCTGGTGATGCTGTGCCTGATGCACTCCAGGACAGGGTTGGCCCTTCTGGCTGCCAAGGCACTGCTGGCTCATGTTCTACTTGCCATCAACCAGGACCTCCAAACCCCTTTCTGCAGCGCTGCTCTCCAGCCTCTCTTTCCCTGGTCTATACACACAACCAGGGTTGCCCCATTCCAGATGCAGAATCCACCACTTGCCCTTGTTAAACTTCATGTGGTTGGTGAATGTCCATCGTCTCTCTAAATTGTCAAGGTCTGTCTGCAGGGCTTCTCTCGAGGGAGTTGACAGCTCCTCAAAATTTAGTGTCATCAGCAAATTTACAAAGTATCTCTTTGAGTCCTGCATCCAGGTTGTCAATGAAGATGTTAAAGAGAATTGAGCTGAAGATGGAGCCCTGCAGAACCACACTAGTGACAGGATGTGTTGAGGTCACTCCACCAGCCGGTGAACCAGGGAAAGTGGCTGAGACCGGCTGGTGGACACACTCTGGCATTCGAAAAATATATCTGTTCAAAGGAAAGGCCTCTCCCACAGATCCTTGCAGTTGGAATGTAACCTTACACCCCAGCCCCTCAGATAAGATTAAAGCTACCTCTCCCAGCAGCCTGTGTGGCTGCTTCCTGCCCCGGCCCTCTGCCCTGCCCCTTCCCTCTGCTCACTGGCTCCCTTCCCCGGCTCCGCCTTTGTTCCGCCCCTGTGCCCTCAGACCCCTCTATAAAAGCAGGGTCCCCACGCACCTCGTTGACTTTGCCCGTCCATGCTTCCAGGAATAAACCATCTCTCCGTGGAACTCGGTGAGCGGAGGGCCCTCCTGACTCTTTGTCTCTGGTAATTTGAGCTATCCGCCATAGGGTGTGGGGTGCGTGCCACCAGCGCCGACCAGCAGCGCAGGGCAGAAAGAGGGGCGAGCTAGCAGGCGAAACTGCACCCGATCTGTCCCTCTAACGAGACAGGTTGGGGTACACAGCAGCTACCTCCGACTGCCCCATTGAGCCCCCACAATCTAAAACCCCCATGGTTTTTTTAAGGATGCCAGCCTGAAGTCACCCCATTCACTGTAACCCTCTATGCCAGACCTGTAAGCCAATTACTCACCCATTGTGTATCACAGTTATTCATCTCCTTCTGTTTCTTCAAAATATGCCTTAAAATCTTACCCCAAATGGAATACCTCAAGCAAACAAAAATAGAAACAGAAAAGGAAACCTAAATATAAAGGAGAATCTGTCACCTGTTAAACTGAGTAAGGTGATATCATGGAAATAATATGGTAAATAATGTACACAGTATTAATTCTCAGTGTTCATTGTGGTTATTGCAATCATTTGTCTTAAATTATATTTTATGCATATTTATACTGTCTTTGATACTGGTTTATAAATAGATATTACTTAGTTTGCATATATTTATAATTATTAATATCTATATAATTTATTTATTATTTAGACCTATAATAATACTGAAGCATCTCTGAGTATTATTGATCACCCTGAGAATGATCTCACTGAGAATGCTGCAGATGTTGAGGAGGCCTATGTGCAAGGAATAAGAACAATCAAAAACACAGAGAAGTTCCTATACTGAGAGAAAATGAAGGTGACAGTGTTTACACTAAAAAAAACCCAAAACCTCAAACCAACAAAAACCGCAGAAGGTAAGACAAATCTACAAATAAAAATCATTCAGAGAAAACAATAATTAACTTCTTGCCTCCTAACAAATTAAGAAGGGAACATTTAGTAAAAGTGAGGAGTGAGAATTTTGAATCCAATCAAAAGTTAGTACTGAAGGGTCTGTTTTATAATGCTTTGCCACAGAATTCTTAAATGATGAAACTTTACATTTCAGAAAAAAACCCATATTCCTAAAGTTATTTTATTGTAATTAGCTAGAAAATAGTCTAAGGCTGCTGTCTCACCTTAAAATTCTTTAATTTTTAGGCATCTGAATTACACATGTGTACATTAGACTCTCCCTCACATCAAGATTTAGTGTATTCTGCCATCTCCTTTCACCATGAAACATCTCAGTATATTTCACCAGAGTGAGAATAGGAAAGAAAATAAACTTGACTTCAGTAATATGCTGATTTCTCCAGGTTAATTTAATAGTGTAAGAGAGAGGTATTTCTTGGCCATTGAGCCAACAAACTATGCTACATGCCTACTTAACCTCCTTTCATAGGTCTTGGGGAGAGTTTAGTGTCTAGGAATGGATCACAAAATTTAACACAGGCTGAGGAAAAAGCCTTCAAAGGTTTGTCACTTAGAACAGTTACATTTAGCATTTGTTTTTTTCTCATGATTAAAGAGGAACACAGATCATCTGGATTAACCCGAAACCAGGAGGTTACAAAATTTTTGAAACAAAGGAGTCAGCCTGAAACAAAGTATAGAGGCAGCATTAAAATATGGGAGAGACCTTGGATAGGAAAGTATAGCAGTGAAAACCTGGTCTGACACTGCCAGATGTCACACCATGAGCATCACAACCTCAGCCTCAGATCTGATACAGCAGCCTCTTTGTGGGACATCAGGAGCAGCTTGCACCGAGCTGGCAGGTTGTCATGATGTGGTGCAACAATTAGGGACTCCACTGCCGTGTGCTTGTGGGACCTTCTGGGTCATTTGCTCACCTGTGAGTGCATCAGTGAGCTATAAGGAGTGGAAATGATTAATAAGCTTGAATACACATCTTCTGTAGAAGAGGAATGGAAATAAGAGGATCTGCTTCCAGAAGGGGGATCTGCATTTTTAATCCACACTTCTTGTGGAAGGGAGCATGTAGGCAACTAAGAGTTCATGTAGCGGACTAGTATTAGCTAGAGAAGGATGTATAAGCATTTTTTAGGTGTTGATTAGCATTTTACAAGTGCCTAGTGGTGTGTTTTATCTCTTATTATTGATATTGATATTGACTTGACTATGTATAGTTTATGAAACAATAACAGTATTGATTGTGATTTTGGCTTAAACTGTGTGAAAGGAGTGTGTTTTTTCAAGGTGATAGTCCTGAACTGATGTTAATATGCAACCTTGATGCAGAAGATATCCTTTATAATTCTTTGATTCCTGTAAAAAATAAAGTTGTTTCAGATGGTGTAGATTTCTCAGACAGCCTAGAATAGCTGCAATGGCACTGTAAGCCTAAATTCAGGAAACAAACCCCCTCTCTCAATGCAATTTTCAACTTCCAATTATGGAAAACCAGTGATGTTATTTCACTGTTTTAGGATAGCTTTTAACATGATCCATTGCTATATCCCCACTAAATCTTAACACCAAAATATCTGCTAAGTTCTGTTTCCTGAGACTGAAATGATTGATTGCATTTACACTCTGAAGAAATTATACTAAATATTATGAGGACCGGGCTAAGTGGCAATTTGGAGACACTGCTACTGTATTAACAATATTTCGAGGAAGGACTCTTAAATCTGTAAGAAAATGCATTTAGAATAAATAGAAGTCTGGATTCTTCTTTTAATTGAAGTTAGTTCACCTCACAGTTTTTCATTGTCTATACAACATATTTTTATCACTGATCTTTGCATTACTAAACCAAAGTAGTAATAACTTTTGAGAAATCAGAGAGAGAGTAAAGAAAATAATCCAAGAAAAAAAACAGAACAGGTTTCTGAAACATAAAGAATTAACTACTTGTTTAAGAAGTTTCTAATCCACAATTTCTGGAAGCTGGAAGGCTGTGTGTTTTTATGGTATGCACTTATGTGCTGTTCTTTATTATTGGTGAAGGTCATAACCTCATATCAGGCTTCTCTGGGCACTTCCGGAATTACTATGCTTGAAAATTTTGCGTGCTTAGCAAGTGTGATGTCAGCATTACAAAAAAAGAAAAAGCATTTCAGAAATGTAACAATGTCACATCTGTTCTAGTAAAACCTATCTACTAATAAATTAAACAGAACTTCAGGAGAGCTTTTGTAATAATTTCCACAGTTTTCATAGCTATTAATGAAACAAAGATTTGTCATATATATTTTACGAATGTCTTTAATACAACAAATATTAAGAACTCCTTTTTGATCAAGTGAAGCTGAAACAGATATAGGTGTAAGATAAGAAATAGTTTATGTTTTCTCTTTTTAACTTAGTCTATTACTAAAAATAATCTTTATGCTATATTTTTCAGAAAAAAGAACATTGAAATACATGACAACAAAAGGACATAATTGATAATTGACATAAAAGGACATAAAAGATAATTGAAGTTATCAGTTACTATATACTTAGTATACTTTCCCATGTATAATCCCCTACTTGATGAATTCTAAAAGAACAAATATTTGAAAATAAATTCTCATATAGCAAATACCCTCAGATGACTCTAATAAAATCAGAGCTAATGGTAGAAAGTGATTAAAAGTCAGTAGAAGAAATAAAAGTGTTTTAGAAAGTGCTATGATAGTTCATTTATATGCATCTCAAGCATGTGTAGGTTTAACTGTTGCTGAATTATGAATATGAGGTATGATTAGGGTTTACGTTCATGCAATCACACCAAAAATTTACTGTTCTGAACAATGGTACCTGTTTAATTTTAGAATGTGGAGTTACAAGGTTTGGAGAAAGTAATAAAAATATTAAAGCGGAAACTGAACTGGGGTAGCACATTTATTGACTGATATCAACATTTTACCTAGCATAGATTAATTCTGCTTCCACAGGTAGTTTGAAGAGGTCCTTGTAGAAACTGAACTCTTCAAACCTGTGTATGAATTCATCTCTTTACTGTGCAAGTAAAAGACAGTCTTTCTTTCTCCACTTATGAAAGTTAGAAGTCTTATAACCTCTGCAGAGACAGCAGTCTTTCTACCCTGCAGCAGAGATGCTTCACTACCAGAAACAAAAAAAAATTAAGGAACTTGAAAACAATGAATGAAATATAACTAAAATTGGTTTGGATCAATGATAAAATAAAGATATTAAGTTTTTATAGGAAATGTGCTCAAACCACACACTTCTATTGTATGTGTCAACCAATATTCTCAGAAGAAAATGTTTAACAAGCATTTAAATGTGCAATAAAAAGAGTTATAAGAAAGTCATTAAATATTTTATTTTTAAAAATTAATTTAAAAATTTTATCCAAAAAAATAGTGCACAAAAAGTAGTTAAAAACCGACTTAAAATAGACTGTTGTGGTTTAGCTCCGTTAGGCAGATAAAACCAGTGCAGGTACTTCTTCACTGCCTTCTAGTACAATGAGGGAAAGAACTGGAAGAGAAAAAGTGGGAAAACTCACAGGTTGAAATATAGACAGTTTAATAGGTAAAGAAAAAGCTATACTTTGAAGCAAATGAAAGGAATTCAGTCACTATTTCCCAATCACAGACAGGTGTTCAGGTATCTGTGAAAATAGGGTTCCATCCCACGGTTACTTGCAAAGACAAACACCGTTGTGTTCTTCTTCTTGCCTCAGCTTTTACTGCTGAACATGATTCCGTATGGTGTGGAATACCCTTTATGTCAGTTAGAGCCAACTGCCCTGGCTATATCCCCTCCCAGCTTCTTGTGCACTCCCAGTTTCCTCACTGTTGGGGTGCTGTGAAAAGCAGAAAAGGCCTTGGCTCTGTCTAAGTAGTGCTCAGCAACAGCTAACACATTTCTCTGTTATCTACATTGGTTTTAGAAACTATTGTTTCTAATAAATCACCACATTTTTGTTATATCTATTCAATTAATTTTGTATGTATGTATATACATAACAATAATAATCATAGTAATCATAATGATACACTTAGATTAACCTCTGATAATCAAACCCTATGCACGTCCCCCCAAATGTGTTAACTAACTTGGCTTGTATCAAATTTCTTAACTCGTCTCTGGAACGGAAGAAGAGGTGATGTATATCTTGGTCTCTATCATGAAGTCCGTAAGAACTGGTGCCACAGACCTACACTAGGATCTCTGGAGAAAATAAAACAGTCTGCTATGAGAACATTTCATTTTGCATAAATAACCAAAAAAAGAGTTAAATTTATTGTTCTCAAATGACTAAAATATAAAGGTATATGATACTATTTCATGCTTTAATTAAAACAGAATTTGAGAAAATCTCTGCAATTGAGGATAGGTTTGTCCAAATTGTTCTCTGGGCTACAATTTCTCTAAGAGGATATAAATTAGTAATATCTTCATATTCTTAAAATCTGTAATATTTTCTTTAAATACAAAAATGTAATTTGTGTAGAAAAACTGTCTAACTGGGATTATAAACTAATAAGTTAAGATGAGAAATCTCTTTGATGTCAATTTAAAGTCTTTCTATCTTTATTTTTCATAAGGAAATGGAAACCAAATCAAGCATTTTTCAGCTTAGGTAAAAGGTTATGTCAGCCTTGACAAAGTGTCAGTCTATTGGAGAAGAGTGAAAATCTACTTTACCTTAATTTTAAGTGTTGTTTTTAACAAATTCCTGTGTCGTATTAAAGTCAAAGTTCATATAATAAAGAGATAAGAAAGCCATATACAATTGGTTGTGTGTGGTAGATATGCAAATATTTTCTTGTGGTTTTGAGAATTACAAATTACTCTAATAGGTTATGACTGAAAGACAGATATGTTAACATGCATAAGGGATACAGAAAAATATCCACAGCATATTTTTTCCTCATATAATCCAACAGTACCTCAAAACAATAAAAAAGAAAAACAACACCTATAGCTACAACAAAGTAAATGTACTGAAAATTTAGACTCCTATTCTTATTAATCTTTAATTTTTCTGCATTTCTTTAGGGAAATGTCTTGAATACAATCACAAGATGCTAATTTTTGAATTAGAATATCTTCTTGCTTCCCCTTTTGCCCTTTTGTAGCAGATCTGGAAAGACAGGTCATTCTGGGTTGTGACACTGGTAACTGTGTGTATGAATGAAATATTTTCTGTCTCTGGTTCAGCATAAGAACAACATAAAGCAGGCCTGAAAGATGGCAACACAGACATGAGTAACAGTTCCTTTTTTTTTCAGAGAGTCTTTCAGGAATTGTGGAAAGCAACTGCTTCCTTCAAATCCTAGCAAAAATCTTGGATCAATTCAAAAGTTGCCTTGTGAAATGTGAGTTTCAATCTGGTTCTTTTTTCATGTTGAGGAAGATCTAAGGATATCACAGATAAAGTGTTTGTTTGTGGCTTTGGGGTTTTTTGGGATTGTTTTTCTTTGGGCAGGGGGGGATGTATTTAGAATAGAATGGGTCTCATAACCATATGATTAGAATTGATGTGTAAAGTAATTTCTTTTGTCCTGTCCCACAACTTTATCATAAATAGAGCTATAAAGAAATCTTGATTTGAATATCTGAATTGTCAAATAAAGTGATGTCTGCCGCTTTCCACACACATCATAAGTGAGGTAATTGTTTTCCTCTTAAGCAAGAGATTATACCGTGGCTTTTAAGGTCAGAAATCAGTTCTCCTTAGAGTTAAAGGGACATACCCTCTTCTCACATCATGCAAATGGTTCTTGTCTAAGTAAAATTGTAACTTTATATACTCTTGAGTTTAAATGCTTGCTATGCACTATAGAGAATAAAAAGAAAGTAGAAATCTCATTTTTTTCATCCTCACATCTTTAACAGAAATATGTCAATACATTTGTTTTACTAATAATCATCGAACAAGCTTTCTTTAAATTAAATACAAAACTTTAATGAAAAGATTTGGTTCACCAATTCTTGATTAAAAAAAAAATTAAAAGAAACTTAGAACCTCTGAAAATATATTTCATTTGGGGAAAAATAGAAATTCTTATGTAAAATCTCCAGAAATTTTTCATGTAATTTACTTATTCACAACAGTCCTGAGAGGAAGATTTTATATTCATTTATTAACATTTATAATTTTGAACTACCAAATAGTAGACTACTAAATTAGCTCAAATTAGATTAGTAAATTAACTCAAAAGGCAAAATAAAACTATATCAGAAAGAAACGGTAAATAATTTTCTCTGCTGAGACATTTTTATGATGACAAATAATTTGCAATGATGTTATGTCCTAAGTCTCTAGTGAAACATCTACCCTTTATTCTCTGGCTCATCACTGAGCAGCAGCTCCATCTCTCTGGCCTGCCATCAGGTCATGAACAACTCTGCAGTTCACTGCCAAAACTTGGGAATTAGGCATCTGCAGGTACCCTTCTATCAGGAGAGCCCCTTGTCCAGAGACAGGTTCTGCCACGGACTCAGTTTCCAGATCCTACTGCCCATCCATCCCCACATTGCAGGTATCTGGTTAGTCTAAAGTGTATCCCACTTCTGACATCAACATTCATTCTGGTGGTTTAATACCAAATTGACTGTGCAGAGAGTAAATGTACTTAAATACCAATGCCCATTCCCTTATAGATATGTTTGATGTTGACAAGTGATATATGACCTCCTTTTCTGATGGGGAAGATAATGCAGTCCTGAAGAAAGGTCAGGTAGCACAGTGCAGGAGTCCTGACTGTGCTGTTTGTGGTCCTGGGGCTGGCCTCTGGGATCTCCTCAGGGTCTCTTTCAGTAACTCACCTTGAGTTACTCCAGATTCTGTCAGTTGAAGGGTTGGGCAGAGAATACCTATTTCTGATCAGTCCATTCAAGTTCCTGAAGCACCTGAACAGGCTATCACCATTGCAGGTGCTCTGTCTGTCCTTCTCAAAGGTTCTCTGCATCTCTCACAGACACTGGTGTGTCTCTTGCCCTTAAATTACAATCTCACTTCTATCTCATCCCTTATGATTGAATTTCAGCCACTCCCAACCCATGTTATTTACTACAGGATCCCATGAAACATGAGAAGAGACTGAGACAACTGGTTTTGTTCAGCCTGAAGAAGAAAAGTCTACGGGGAGCTTACCGATGTCTCCACTACCAAATGAGACACCATGGAGAAGATGAAGCCAAAATTCTCCCCAGTGTGGAGAGAAGGGAGTGGAGAAGAGAAGGAGAGAGATGGATTTTGTAGGTATCAAACAGAAAGTGAAAAAGACAGATCAACACATATGAAATGTAAAGAGAAAAAAATGAATCAACAAAATTTAAGAAGCAATCAAAAAATCACAGGTTTTTTTACACCTCATGTTTGCAAATCCAGTCTCTAAGGTCTGCTTGTTTTCTTTTAGAGTAGTGAAGTTACATGCTTTCATGTAATGACCTGCAGTGGAGTGCAATATTTTCATTTTTTAAGATGATTTGTCTCTGTTATTGTCTTCAAATCATGTTTAAACTGAAACTTATGCTTTTGAAAGAAGTAACAACATTCTTCACAAGAACCAAGCATTGCCATGGTTCTGGAAACCTGAAAATAAAGTTATAAAAAAGAAAATAAGTTTATAAATCTGAAAATAAGTTTATAAAGAAGGCTTAAGGACCTGGCTCAGTTTTATGTGATCACAGTCTCAAGCAACGAGTATAATGGGTTGGGTTATTTAAAGTCAACATAAGTGACATATTTAATATTTTTTTAAACTATAACACATTAAAAATTTTAACAATTCAATGTAAGAAATTAAAAGATTGTAAATGCCTATTGATACAGAAACTAAACTCTGAGTTTTGTATTGAAAAGCAGGAAAAGAATTAACAATATGCCTCACTTTATTAACCTCTCTAATAAATAAATAAATTGCTTGATTAAAGCTTTGATTAAACCTAATTACAAGAAGTGGGAAAAAAAAAAACCAAACAAATAATGGTATAAAATAGCCTTAATTTAATTTAAATGAAGATCTCTGGGTGTAACTCTGTATCCACACAGTAATATAAACCAGACTTCTACTAGGTGTTATATTTTTCTCACTAGGAAAATACAGAATGGGAGTATTGGAAATAATAGTGTGCTTTGGAAAGGCTCAAAGGATTCAGTGGAAAACAAGGAAATAAGGAAAAGCTCTTGAAAATATTGCAGTCTTTAAGGGAGTTATTCTATGTTTGTTTTTTTTTTCTTTTCTCATTAAAATTCAACTTTCTGTGTTAATGATTGCTTTGAATGTAAGATGTTCAGATACAGTAAGATGTTACTTAGAACTGATGTTCATAACATTGAGTTTCATGGGGAGTAATGATGTCTTTCTTTGGTGGCATGAAAGATTTGTCTCAGAGAAATGTGTTTGGATCTGTGGAGCTAAATATGAAATTCAGTTGTCCCTCACATGAAGTTACCATGAGCCTTCTACACAACACTCATGTTTGTGTACATATGGATAGCATAAAGCCTAAACTGGTGCAAATATATGGCTAAAAACAATATTTCAAGTTAATCTGAGACTTGGAGAATGATATAAACTTCAGGTCTTGTTAAATTGCATGGTCATTTCTGAGCAGGAATTTCTGCATCTGTATAGGTGTTTGTATGCCAACACTGTATTTTCTTTGTTCTTGTCTCATTCTTTTCAGGTTTTGAAAGATTTATGTTGAATTTCTTTGTACCAAATCACAGGAGTAGCCTTTATTAGCAGTTCTTGGTGGGTGTTTTATCTCTGGACTTTTATGAATCTTCTGCAGACTGAGAACAGACAACAGCAAAAGAAGAATACAGACTATCTTGTCCTTTTTCCAAGAGGTGCATGCTGTGAGGAAGTTATTGATAGAGAAGAAAATAATTATTACAAGATTTCTGGGGACTTACTGTAAGAAATCACATTTTAAGTGAAAAATCTGCTATCTGCATAGTTCTTCCCTCTTTTGAGGGATACCTGTCTTATACAGACTTATGAATAGCACAGTAAATTGTGGAAATTTTTGTGCAAAAAAATGTTATGAACATAAAAAATATAATAGTTTTTAAGAATTGTCAGACAAATTAATATTCCCCATAGTTATTCATTTTCTTCTGTAACAGGAAGTGCCTACATTAATGGCTGGAAGAAAGTGAAAAGGAATAGGTAATGAAGGACGGGTTTTAAGCCTCACTGTTAACTACTGGCAGAAATGGGAGAGATAACTTTCAGCGATGTTAGTTTTGATTTTGGTCCATGCTTAAGATCAGTGGTCATGTGCTCTGTTTAGTCATAGGCAACTGACAAGAAAGTTTCCATGCAAGTCTACTGCTAAGAGCAGTGGTTTTCAGTGCTCTAACTGCTATTAGCAATATGTTAAGGGTCCCACACTTATCACTTCTCTCTATATTGCTGGTCCGTGTTCAAATAGTTGTGCCTCCTTTTTACTTGGTCTCATAGTCAACACCAGATTTACTATGAAAAGGCTGGAAATAGCTTCTGAGTTTTAGGGAAAATTGTAGACTAGCCTTAATCTCCACGTTCTTTAGGCTTTTATTACTTTAGCTTACTAGGGGAAAGGACTGCAAACTTGTCAAAAAATAGAGATTTTTCTTTTTCCTTCTTTCTTGTTTTCCTTTTCTTTTTCTTTATCTTTATATATGAAACTCTCTAGCAGTATGTCTAGGGTCACACAACTTGTTGGACTTTGTTAGACCATTCAACTTTTTCAGGTTTAAACTAGATTCCTCAGTTGCCCTGAAATATCTCTTCCTTGTCTTTTTAAATCATCATGATCCATCAATAAAGGATTATGGAAAATATTCAAAGGTAAATTGCAATCCTCTTGTGATATTTATTATTACCTGGAAAGTAAATAATCACCACAATATATTTCTCTAAATAAATTCCAGGAAAATCATCATCTGCTTTCCAGCATCTAATAATATTTTTCCTGTCGACAGTTTCATCAAGAGTTATTCGTATAACTTCATGCAAAATAAGCATATTTCTTACTTCCATTGTGTTTGTATGTATTCCAGAGTGACTCTATCTCTTTAAAATACAATTTTCCTTTCAATGCCTATACAGTAGAATATTCTAAAGCAAGGAGAAAGAGCAAAAATTGTTGTATTATCTATACAGATACCTTATTAAATATATTTGAATGGGCAAGCTTATTAAATAATTATTTTCACATTCATTTTAAATTCTGTTATAATTACAGATCTATACTTTGTTCAAAGACCTGTGAATGTTTGAAAGCTTCTATAAAGTTTCCTAAAATCAGTAAATACAGAAATAAATCACTTCTTGCTGCTCCCCATTGTCTGAACAATATCTTGCCAGAGGTTTGAGATTACAATCCTAATTATAACGGAAGACTGGACAACTGTCAGGTGGGATTAATTTGTATAACTCAGTTGAACTCTATGTAGCTGTGCCAATTTATGTTGACTGAGGATATGGTTTCACATTTGCAATCCTGTGTCTAATATTAATTTCTCTTGAACAAAAATTAGGCTTTTCTAAAGACAAAATGATGGATTCTGATTTCACTGTGTATTGGGTTTGCATGGCCAGGTTTTGGTAGTGGGGCAGGTTGGGGGTGGGTTACCAAAGTGGCTTCTGTGGAAAGCTGCCCGAAGCTTTCCCCATGTTTGACAGAGCCAGTGCCAGCTGCTCTGAGATGGACCCACTGCTTGACAAGGCCGAGCCCAGCAGAGCTGGTAGTAATGCCTCTCTGATAATCTATTTAAGAAGGAAAAATAAAAGTTGTGGTGCAGGAGAGATTGAGAACAGACAGGAGAAGAGTGTGAATATGTAAGAGAAAAAACTCTGCAGACAGCAAGGTCAGGGAGAAAGGAAGGGAAGGAGGTACTTTTCAGATGCTAGATCTGAGATCCCCCTGCAGCCCGTGGTGAACACAATGGTGATGAGGCACCTCTGCCCTTATGGAGAACTATGGTGGATGCCTGAAAGAAGGCTGTGACACCACCACATTTTAGCAGGTTCCTGTCAGGACGTGCAGGCCTGTGAAGAGAGGAACCCATGCTAGGGCAAGTTTCCTGGTAGTGCTTGTGACCCCATGGGAGACACACTCTGGAGCAGTTCATGGAGATCTGTGGCCTGTGGGAAGAATTTACATTGGAGAAGCTCAAGGAAGACTGTCTCCTGTGGGAGGGACCCCACAGTGGAACAAGCACTCCCCCCAAGAAGGAAGCAGCAACAGAAACAACACGTAATGATCTGACCATAACCCCCACTCCCCTGCTTCCTGCACAGCTCGGAGAGGAGAACCTGAGAGGGTGGAAGAAGTAGGGGGGAAGGTGTTTTTAAGATCTGTTTTACTTCTCATTACCCTACTCTGATTTGTTTGGTTATTAATTAAGCAAATTTCCACAAGTTGAGTCTGTTTTGCCTGTGACAGTAATGGGTGAGTGATCTCTCCCTGTCCTTAACTCAACTCATGAGCCTTTCATTATATGTTTTCTCCCCTGTTCAGCTGCAGAGAGGAGTGGTAGTGCAGGTTTGGTGGACATGTGGCACCCAGCCAGGGTCAATCCACCATACACTCTTACTGATCTAAGACTAGAATAATGTGTATTGCTTCAGTTCTTATGTGATAAAACTCAATCTACCCATATGCAGTGAACAGAATAACAAGACTCACACATGAAATCATCCTCAGTGAATGATTATTAGTGTAAGGACACTGTAATGGTTTTGGGTTTTTTTTTTTTGTATAAGTGAAAACTACCAACACAATTATATGTTCTGCAGTGTGGGTTTATTCAGCTTTTAGCAAGCTGGCTGCATGGAGTCAAGAGCTCCTTCAGAGACCACAAATGGAAGAAAAAAGCAGCAACCTCTCAGTGAACATGAGTGCCCTTCGGCTAAAGCATATATACATTCTATTATCACATATTTTTCCATTTTTAAAATCCAAATTGAACATGGAAATAAACCAAATGTGCATTTGTACATCTGGTGTCTGGGAAAGTTTTCTAAATATCTAAGTCTCTGTGTTTAGTTCATGATAGGAGAAGCATGCACTCTCCTTTTTGATGATAATGCCACAGGAAACAAAACCAAGCAGAGAACCAATATAAATGCACTGTTGGAGTCTTTTTCAATGTTATGTGTTATTTTCTTAGCTCTGAGGGTTGGAGGGTATTGAAATAAAAGCTTTCAGCAGAAAAGCACACATGGTGAATTCATAATGTGTGATCAGGACAAAACAATTACTGTGACTAGTCCATGAGTGTACATTTCTGTGATTTTAATTAGACATAAGAATATTTTCATACCTTCAGATACCTGTCATGATTTTGTCTTACTATCCGCAAAGTTCCTCTTCAAGTTCTATCAAAGTGCAGTTACAGAATCACGGAATCACTGTTATTAAGGAGAGTGCACGACTAAGGAGAATAAAGCACTGCATGCTTTACATGTTCTTTTGTTAACACTACCAGAGCTATTGCTCTTTTGATGAAAAACTCATGAAGAAACATAAGTACAGTCTTGACCATTAACTGAGTAGATTAGATGGCGGCTGGATCCTGAGTCACTCTCTTTATGGAAACAAGAATACATGGTAGTTTGCACTCAGTTCCAACCATGCTGTGGAGGTGGAAAGTGGTTAAGGTTGGAATCAGAAGTGGAAAATGCATCTGCGTTCTATAAATGAGATTTAGAAAGAAGATGGAGTTTGTGTTATAGATAGTATTGTTGAAGGAGAATTATTCAGGCCAGCCCATCATGAATAGTAATGAGATATATTCTGCTAAGGTGAGACAGACAGTTGCTACAAATTGCCATTGACGTACAGAGAGAGATTATATATCAAGAAAACTCCAGCAAGCTGTGTGTGCTGCTATAAAAGTTCTGGTTCAAGTCTGTACAGTATGCAAAGTCATGGTTTTCTGACACTGAAAAGTTCATTAAGCAGCCTGTGCAGAATTGTAGCCACGTTCTGCTGCTCAGAACATGATTACCAGGAAGATACCTAGTAGCACAAAAAAAAGAAAATAAAAGAAAAAAAAGAGAAGCTTGCAGTTAGATATAAACCCTGTTTCCTTGGCATGTTGCTGTACTGACCAGATTTTAAATAATGTATGGTCTGCGACTCCTAATAAAGTCATAGTCAGTTATAAATGTGCAGCAATTTTTCAATGAGCTCTTGATCATTTGTCTCAGATGATGCATTTTTAAAGATACTTAGCGTGGGTAGAGAGGATTGTAAATGAACACTTCACAATATAAATCTTGACTTACTACACAACAGCAATAAAAAGTCAGGATGTTTGTACAAGATGGATACTAATAGCGTGTTCCCAGTGCATATACTTAGCCCTGAAGTAAAACTACAAGAATTCATGTCTACTGACTGTTAGAGCTTTGTCTTCTATTTTTGTACTTCTTTTTTATTTTTATCTTTTTCTTCTCTGATGGCTCTTGGTATCACAAATTACGTATGCATATGATCTCATAATCTTTTTCTTTTTCTGACAAAGCCACAGCCCCCATCCCACACAAGAAGTGCATTCACAAAGAAAACAAAATCATGCAATGTCTTTGTTCTTACTGATCATTTTTTTGTACATGGGTCCCCATACCCACTGTTATGGAATGCACGTGTTCTGAAGACATGTAGAAACAGAGGAAAAAAATTGTTTGCAGGGAAACCCAGGAGTTCTTCCTGCTTAAGGTCCTGCTTAAAATGTGTCTAACTTCAAAACTAGACGAGGCTGCTCTAAGTCTTGTGCAGCAGTTATGCTTTGAATAACCCAAGGTATGAAGATTCCACAGAAATTTAATTCCACAATAATTTCGTAAGATGATATCCAGTCTGGGCCAACATACCAATAACTTCTGTGTGAGTTATGTGTTAGAATTGTTTCTTAACAATCTATATGGTGTTATGACATACATCTGAAGATGAGGGTAACTGAGGTTCTTGCAAATAGATTCCTTGGGGAAGATTAGAGTGAAATGACACCGTTTATATGTATTTACATATGACAGGTTTATTTTAGAATAATTTGATTGAAATAGAAAGCAGGTATGTAACTGTTTTAGTCATTGTGTATAGAAATATGAGAGTATAAAATTATAAATGTATCACTAAAGAAAATATATAAAGAAAAGAAAGAGAAAGAAAGAATAAATGTAGATAATGGAGAGGAAAGATATCACCACCTGTGGATGCAGTGATGAGACTTGATTGTTGCAATTTCATTGTCTGTTGGTCAAAATGATGGTCGCAGTCTTGATCCAGTGTGTGTGGGGGAAGCCCACGAAATCCAAAATTCAGTGGATTGATACACATTCAAGTTCAGGTGGGAATACACAGGTACCTCCCCTGGGTGAGAGGGAGTTTTACACTGTGTTTGGCAACACTGTGGATCATGTGCATTCCTCTGGTGGAAGGCCCCAGAAATGAATTCGGGAGTGCTTCTAGGATCTTTGATGATTTAAGATATTAATGATATGACATCTCTTTAGGCCTGCTTCTCTCACAGTAGTTGAGCCAATTGTGCCTCATTAGAGTTAAATGGCATGATAGAAGCATCACACTACCTCTGCAAGATCTGCTTCTTATCAGCCTTTATCTGGCCAGAAAACACCTTAAGATATCAGTCACAGGTTATCAGGTATACAATAAGTCACAGGAACAATCATTTTATATAAACAAAGTCAGTTTCTCGTGGTCATTCTCTGGTGGTGGGTGTGCACCCCTTCTGTTTTATGTGGATGAGAATTTTCACCATTACACACAACAAACTCTCCTACTAGAGCATACATGATCTGGAATGCACTCCTGCTCCTACTACAGGAAGGTTGCTGTCAATTACAGAGTCAATAGACTGGGAAAATATTTGGGGTGTGTTTGCTAGTTACTTCCTTCAGAAACTGGGTAAAGGAATCCTGGTAACAACAAATGGCTGTTCTGACTGACCATAACACACATACCACTTACCTGTGGGGTAACTTTATAAAATACAGGGTGCGTCAGTTTAGCTCCCTGTCTATTACAAAAAAGTTATTTTATGATTAAGAAACTGTTGATCACACCTTCCACATCCCCATAAAAGAAGGCTGGAGTTGAATGTGTCTTCCTGGGTCCTGATACTCTTCTTAGATGATAGGCTTGGACTGCAAAGCCTGTTAATTTCTCCTCTGCATTCTCCTACTACAGGAGTCATTCTTTTTGTGACCTGCTGTGCAAAATTGGTTGTTTCTTTTTAATCACAGATATCTTGTTATACAATACAGATCGCAGTCAGCTCTTGTTTCACGTTCCTTTTCTTTTGTACTTTCATAACATCGTAAATCTAGTTTAAGTTATTGTTAAACTGGGTTAGAAATAAATACTTCATTTGTGGGTAAAGGATCAACTGTTCATCATTTCCTTCCTTTTAATTTTAACTGGCCAGATGGCTTTACAAGACCCTCAATACTGCTTGAGTTACAATACCTCCCACTACTTCTGTAAAGGGTTCATATTTCATCATGTATTGCAAATATTCTTGGGTATTTTCCTGTACAATCAATGTCCTAGATACTAAGGAACCAGACTCAAAAGTGAATTGAGAAATCTAAAAAAAGTTTTACGTGGGCATTCAACCTAAACACAGATTCAGAATTAAGCAAATTTTACGGAGGCATAAATTTATATTAAAAAAAAATAAATTTGATATGCATCTTTCAATTTCCTCTATAAATTATCTACTAAGTTCTGTGTTTTTTACTTTTTTTCATTTCTAGAACTACTCTAGCTGAAGCAGTGTCTGTTTTCAAAAATCTACAAAACATAAAAAAAATATTAAAAATTATTAAAGAGCCCTGCCTGGCAAATATACCTTGTGCAAGCATAAAGCATACAAGACATACTAGGTCCATTCTCATGTGTTTGCTTTCAGCAGAAGAATGCCTCCATTCTGGAACTAATTTTGTATTATAGCCTCTGTATTGCTCAATAAAGTGTAGGATGCCAGCTCTTTCTTGTTTGGTTTGGGATTTTATTGTTATTGGCTTTGGGGTTTGGATTTTTTTTTTAATCTAGCCATAAATTAAACTCCATGCATAATTTTTTCTGTGTCTCTGTTATTTAGAACGGGACATTTCTCTTTTCTGCACAATTTTAATTTGACATTGATATTGCAGTGCTTCATACATTATCACAAATATTATCCAAACAATGGGAGTAGTTTTTTGAAAATGAATCTGAAACTATACAGTCTTAAATGCTTCTTTTAATTAATTCTTTTATTTATTACTTTACATTATACATTTCATCCTCCAAAATAAAATATATTAATAATTAAACCACAAATAATATGTCTCTTTAATTTCTTTCTATAATTTTCTATATTTATGTAACTTATATGTTGTTGTATTGTAGTTGCAAAGCGCTGTAAAAAGCTGTTCAAGCTCTTAATATTTGGAGCAGGATTTGATACCAGATAAAATTTCAGGACTGGAGCTGTTGCATCGTTTTAGATTGTCAGGAAAATGAAGCATATTTTCTGAAAGAGGCTAGTGACAGCACATGTAGAATCAGGCAACCAGAAATGACTGAACAGTTTCAAGATCCCATGAGCAGAAGATATCTAAGGAAGCAAGACAGAGGTAAATTGTAGATGAGCAGAAAATGAGAATGGGAACATTTTTGAAATCTTTAACCTGCTCAAGATAACAGTTAAGAAAATAATGTAAAGAATGGCAAAGATAGGAAAAAATGGCAGAATAACAGCCAACAAGCAAACATAGGTTGGTTGTACTGTTCTTCTTTCATTACCTTGTGACAGCACTAGACTGAAGCAATATGTAGAAATACAGTAGCACTTGTTATTGTGGGAGATAATAAAAGGTAGTCTGCTATAAAACAGCTATATTTGGTGCTGATGAGATGGGTTCATAGAATTAGAATTACATAACTCTTTGTTTCTCAGCATCTCCTTGACGAGAATACAAGGTATTTTGAAGGAGAATAAAGAAAGTCTTAAAAATGCAGCTTATCCTTGACCATGACCAGAGCAAGTTTCTTTCAGATATTTCCATTGGTACTATGATCTTGTTCTACTAGTTTCTCTTTTTCTGCACAGTAGTAAATATAATTCATTTTGAGGAACAGCAGGGAAAAGACGGTATTTTTAAGAAACTACAAACACATAGAATAGCTTTCCTTCCATCTCATTTTGTGAATAATGCAAATATATACATTTTTGCTTATTTTGCAATACACGCAGTAATGTTGAGGCTTTGAGTACCACCAGAGCAAATTTGATTTAACTCCTTTCTGTTTTTTAAAAAATCCACAACAGAGATGGTCACAGTTTTGCAAGGCCTGGTTTTTGGTAGCGGGGGAGCTGCAGGGGTGACTTCTGTGAGAAGCTGCTAGAAGCCCCACCATCATGTCCTGCAGGGCCAATGTCTGGCTGGCTGCAAAGATGGACATGCCACAGGCCAATTAGAAGTGGTAATGCCTCTGTGATAACATATTTAAGAAGGAATTCAAAGCAAGCCTTGTGGTACTGTTTTAATTCCAGCCAGGAAAGAGGAGGTGAGTGAGAAGATGTGAGCAGAAAAGCAACATGGAGGCACCAAGGTCAGTTCGGAAGGAGTGGGAGGAGGTGCAGGAGCCAGAGCCAGGATTCCTCTGCAGCTGGTGGTAAGACCATGGTGAGGCAGGCTGTCCCCCCATGGAGGACCACAGGAGTGCAGAGACCCAACTGCAGCCCGTGAACGGGCCCATGCTGGAGCAGGGGGTTGCTTGGAAAGGACTACAGCCTGTAGAGGAGTGACCCACGCTGCAGCAGTTTGAGGGCTGCTGTTGCCCGTGGGATTGATTTATGTTGCAACAGTTCATGGAAGGCTGCTGCTCGTGAGATGGACTTACACAGGAGGAGTTCTTAGAGAACTGTCTCCTAGAGGGGATCCCACAGAAGCAGAGGAGGAAAATGACTCCAGTTCTGCAGCAGGAAGAAGCCACAGATGATGAACTGACCAAAAGACCCCCATTCTCAGTCTCCCTGCACCATTTGGGTGGGAGGTAGAGCTGGGAGAAGGGAGTGGGGGAAGAAGGAGATGTTCTCCAAAAGCCCAATTTACATTTTGTTATCCTATTCTGTTTCTGTTAGTGTAATAAATTTACTTTCACATGCTTAAGTAGCCTGCTTGTCTTTACCAGTGGTTTTTCTCAAAGCCTTATTTCAAACCTCATGAACGTTTTGAATTTTTTTTTTCTCTCCTCTGTCCAGCTGCGAGGGGAGTGAGCGGGTGATTTTCATGGGTGCCTGGCATCCGGCCAGGCTCAAACCACAACATAGATTTAGATAATACTTGGTAAATTGTGTCATCCAATAGGTACATATGTACATACTAAATAAGTGATTTAAGTGTGGACTTATATGTCCATACTTATTAAAATTTTTCTTTACTATTACTACTTCATATGTATCATTTTTGACAATTGTAGTTCAAAATTACATAGAGTTTACAAGAATGAACAGTATATGAAGACATATATGTCTAATACAGAGAGAGAGTATATGAGACATATATGTCTCAAAAATTATTAAGTAGGTGCTGGATATTTTCTGAGAGAAAATAACTGAAAAAGAAAACAATACTATTTTCTCTTGTGAACTTTTATTCTTTATTTGTAAATGCAACAGGATATATAAAATGTAAATATATCTTATATAAAATAAGATATAGGTATTTCAAGATGGGCTTTCTCTTCAGAGTCAGATACTAGAATTAATTATGCCTACAATATAGCTGCTAATAGCATTTTGTGAACCCTTCACTTTTGGTTTCTGGGTTACGAAGAGAAATTTTATTTAACCTTACTTTTAAGTAGGATTGATCATGACCTTAAAAATGTCAGTTGATGTTTGCACTGCAGTTTTAACAAAGGCTGTTTGAGGACTAAGTTGAAGACATCTATCATTACACTAGGTGGTGGATGGAAGTGAATTTCAGTGAGTACAAACCCACAGAAATCACTTCAAAATGGGAAAACAAAAAAAGAAAAAGAGGTCTTTGACCAAGAAGGTATTTTGACATAGAATTTGCCTATATGTCATGCAGTCATGGTCTTGTATCCTACCTTTTCTTACCTTAGATCATGACCTTACATATGGATTCTGAGTTACCGTATCCTTTCAGACATATATTTATACCACCCTGTTCACTCACAGCTACACAGTTCTTATTTTAAGGACCATTGTTCAAAATACAGCATAAACCTAAATATAGTATGAGCTTTTAGCTATGTTCTTTGGATCTGCAGTACATTTCAGGTTGGTTTTCATAGAAAAACTGCAGCTTATCAGATATGAGGTATCCTGGTGGAGATCAACAGAATGCTAAAACACTTTGTTTCAGCTGAGATCCTCATATGTCTTTGATAATTTTGCATAGGTCTAAGGTTGTATTAGTTAGCATGAATTAGCATAAATTAGTATAAAAACTTAAGTTAGAATAAGAAGTAATGCTATAAGGAAATACATGAAAAGGAAATAATGATAAGATGAGAACACTTAAGAGGTGCTGAATGTGCCACAGCTGACATTTAGATGTATTTAAATATAGAATGATGAAATTGGTCTAGTTAGCACTAATTTGACTTCAGACTATCAGAATGAAGAGCATTTTCTTGAAATATTTATATTCAGATAACTTCACATTAATGATTTTATGATACAAATATGCCGGACATAGAACACTGCAATTTAATATTTGGATCCCAGAGCACATGGCTGATCAAATTTATGGTTTGCAAATACTTTTTATTTGTGACCTCACCACATTTTTTCAGTGAATATGAATATTACATATATTTGTAATAGTTGGGGTTTTTTTTAAATTGTTATACAAATCACAAACCAATTTCCTTTAATATTCCAGTTCCTTGAAATGAGTTCAGTTGTTATCACTCAAACTCCTTGCTATCTTCCCACGTCTCCATGACCATTTCCTTCTTTTCCTTCTTTCAACTTCATCTCTTCTGGCACTCAATTTTCTGATTTCATATTTGTTGTTGTTATTATCCTCTGAGATTTAACTGAGAATTTAATGTCTCTAGTAGTGCATCTGTTGCATCTATTTTTTCAAATAAAATAATCAAAATGTATATATTCTTATTCTCTTCTACATAGCTGATGACTTGAACTTTTGATAGAATAACACTATGTTTAACACTACTGAGCAGACACGAAAAGATAACATGGCCTACGAATTCAATAACAGAAGGGCTTGCGTGGGAAGATGTAAGCAGAAATATTGTGAGTATTGTGTCTGAAATGAGCTGTAGACAAGATGTCTAATCAAGAGAGAAAGTGGTTAAACTGTGAAAAAAGAGAAAACCTGAATTCAGGGTTCTTACTACAAAAATGGTCTTTAAACACATACTTGCTTAAAACCCTTTACAGCTGTCTTTCAACTACAGTCCTGTTCCCATCCTGGAAAATCTAACTTATTTATGTCAATTCTCATCTATTTCTCCTTCAAATATCCTTTAGGTCAGAGATGACAATAGTAGAAAGTGGAACTTAATTAGATATTTTTGTCTTAGCAGTAGAAGCAAAAGGTTAAAAATCTAAATTATACCTGAACATCTTTTAAAATTAGTGCTGTTCCATTTGGGTTTTTTTACATTTTTCCTCAGCAATTTAAAGAAAGTAGTGAATAATAAAAGGACACTGTGATGTTTTCTTGGCAATTTTGCATGTGAAGAACCAGAGAAAGAAGATCCTAGGTTGACTCCTGGAAGATGTAAATCTTGGTGAATTTTGAATTTGTACAGTACCTGGATGCTATTTTGGTTGCTTCTGGATGTGAAAATGATTGGCTTTTTAAGGTGATCCCAGTAAAGAGGCCAAGTTTTCTTTGGCCTCTGAGGATAAAAAGGTAACTTCTGAACAGCCATGGGAAAGTGTGTATAAATGGTTAGTTTGCAGTGGAAGTGGAAATCTCTAGAGTATAAAATTTACTTCTCCCTGCACTCTTTTCCATACTTTTAAGTATGTCTGATTCTGAGGTACAAGTAACCTTCACGACCAGGCCTCACTTTGTAATTAACTTATTGAAGAGGGACTGTAGATTAAAGAAACAGGGCATTTTCAGTGGTGGCAGAAGAAGTTGTTTGTAGCAGTAATTTTGGTAATTCAGATGGACTGCTGATTTTGTGGTACTAAAGATGACCAAATAAAACTATTTGATGCTGAAAGACAGAACTATTTGTCCTAACCCATGCTGGCAACAAAAAAGTAGAGAAGCAGCTGTGGACCAGTTAGGGGTGAAATTCAGGTTACTAGGGTTCTGACCAGCAGGAGTCTGGGTCTCATGGCAACAGCTTGTGTAACCCTGCCAGCTTCACATGAAAAACCCAAAGAAACAGTACGGGAAAGACGCGTGTCACATTAACTAGAACAGAACCAATCTGAATAGAAATATTGTGGAGGATTATGTTCAGCAAAAGCCAACAGGTATGGAAGAGTACTTGGACTTGATATAGTAAAAAGTTTTTTATAAACAGAAAGGAAAAGTGTATGCAGAAAAAACAACTCTATTAGTTCAGCTACAGAGCCGTGCCTGTATCCCTGGGGCTCTTGGGCCAACACTGGACGCCTCAGTGCAGGCAGTGGATATTGTCCCTGAATGGTGGGTGGGATGACAGTCAGACTTATTAGTTGAAATTATTAAGGAACTGAAAAAATTCTATTACCTTTTGGCTACTTTGCATAACAGAGAAGGGTCAACAGAGAGATCTTACAGGCTGGCTGGTATGATCAATTCTATTTAATTTCTTTATTAATAGCCTGGAAAAAACACTTGTGGTAACATCTGTGAGTTTGGAAAAGGTACTAAGCTATTTAAATATTATATTGATGGCTAGAAGGTCTGAGAAGACCTTACAAAACTGTGTCTGGGGTTCAAAAAAGAGTTGCCATACAAAAAAAAAAGGTAAGATAGATGCTAGGAAGACAGTTTGAACACAGAAACAATAGTTAAAACGCAGGAGACAAGCATCAGCATTATGGTCTGAGAGATACATAGAAAAAGGATGAAAGTCAATGGTGAGAAGTTGCAAGAAAATGTATGAAATTGGCAATAAATGTTACAGGAAAAGAAATTACTCAAAGGATATTTAGAGACTGTATAATCTTCATCTTGTAGACAGTCAAAACTTGACCAGGCTCAGGTGTGAGCAAATTGTTCTGAATAGGCCTGGCTTTCATAAAGGGGAGACATAGGGAAAGATGACTCCCAGAGATTTCTTACAGCCTATATATTACTCTTTAATTTGGTTGCCTAAATAGGATATGGCTGAGAGTTATGAATTCATGAAAGCAGTGAACTTAGGATCATGGTTTAGTGGTGGACTTGGTGGAGTTAGGTTTACATTTGGACTTGATTATCTTAAAGATCTTTTCAAATCTAAGTGTTTCTATAACTATATGGTACTATGATTAGAAAAAAAATAAGGATAGGGAAATTGTTGGTCCACTGGTGGTCATGTTTCATAAGCAAGCAAACTTGTGGTAGAAAATATAGAAAAGGTCAAGGTACTCAATGCCTCCTTCATCTTGGACTTCATAGAATTATAGAATCCCTTCTTGAAAATTGAAATTACTTTTGGCAGCTACCATTTGACTGGGACATCTCCAGACTCCTAAGACCTTTGTGAAATAATGGAGAGAGGTCCTGCAATAACACCAGTAGGTTCTTTCAGTACCCTGGAGTGAATCCCATCAGGCCCCATACACACATGTGCATTCAGCTGGAGAAGCAAGTATTGAAAAAATTCAGGGTTGGCTGGGAGTTTATCATTCCCCAGGAATGATCTTCCAACAAAGTATTCCAGGGATCACAGGGCCCATCACTGATGCTGAAGACAGAGGCAAAGACAGTGTTAAACACCTTTGCTGTGTCTATATCCCTGTAAGTGAGGTGACAAAACTCCTCAAGTAATGGATCAGTGTTATCTTTGATTGTGCTCTTGTTATATATTTTAAAAAGTCCTTCACAGTACTGGACAGCATGAACTCTAATTGAGTTTTGACCACAGGAATTCTTTCCCTACAGTGGTGATGTCACTCTGTCATCCATGTCATCCATGTCACTTATACTTGCTTCCAATGACCATATAGTTTCCTTTTTTGCTTACATTATAGAAGATCCAGTTGCCTTTGAAAGTCATGGTGATTAGAAGAGGTTCCCAAGGACTGGAAGAAGGAAAATGGAAAGAAGGAAAAATCACAACACTGACTCCAGCTGTTGGATTTTGCCAAATACAGAGAGACATGCAACATTTTCAATGTCATCTTGGCCCTTCAGCATGATGTCTGTTGTTCATGGAGGTTGTGAACGTGGATGGAGACATGTATTTCAACCCTTCATTGCCTTTCAAGTTTAATAGCTAGTGTGAGCTGGCAATGATGACTTAAAAAAATTAGATTTTGCTTAGATTTTTTTTTTTCTAATTTATACTCCTGTGAGGTCAAAATATGATCAAAGACTGGGGCAAGGTTCACAGGAGCTGCTATCTTAGGGAAGTATCTTCCTCTATTTCACTTCCAGTGAGCTTGACAAACAGTTGTCTAATGGTTGTGTCCTCATGTGTAATTCACACATATTGCAAAAACATTTCTAAGATTGATGCATGATTAAGTATGATTAGACTGGAAAATTACAGCATCATCAGTCTTGGGACTGCAGAATTAGTGCTGTTAATACACTAATTCAAGCTGGGGCTGAAAAAGTTCATTCAGACTTCGTGAAGCACCCTCCACAGAACTAAAGCATTATCAGAAATATTGAAAAAAAAAAACAAACAAAAAACCACAAAAGGATTAATTTTATTTATTCATTTATTTATTTGTTTTTATTTTGTTTAATGCATCTAGGAATCTGAAAATGGATTATAACCATCTATTGTGGTATAACTAGGTATATATTGTACAGAACTTCTAGCTATTTTTATTACTTGCTATTTGATGCATGAAGGCAGAAATACTGCCATATTTTCAACAATACTTTTTTTTTCCCAAACAACCAAGCATTGTTTTTGAATCTTTATGCTGAGCTTTTGTAACAGACACATACCGAAAAGGACAACCTGGCTCTTAAAAAATGTACAGAAAAATTAAAGAAAGAAATAGGGTCCTTGTCTTAGTGCCACTGTCTCTCACATGAAAAAGAATATTAATGTAACTATTGTGAGCTTATGATCATGATCAAAGGAATAAGAAAAGATGAATTATTAAAAATCACAGACAGTATTACTTGATAATAAAAATAAATGTTTGGCTTAAAAATCAGTTCTGGTTTTTTACATATATTTCTTTTATTTTAAATCTGAGATTTTCAAAACATATGCTGAATGCAGAGGAGATATACTGTAAAATACTCTTTAATTACAGATTTTTTATTTTTTAAGTGGACTTTTACTTGTTTATCAAATATATATATCCTACGTCCTTTCCTCTCATTTTAGGCCTGTCATGATGAAAATAGCTAAGCAAACTGTCTCAACTTGCTCTGTGTAACTTATATGTTTGGAGTAACTTCTTTTCAGACTTTGATTTATTGATTTACTGTATTTTCAGACTATTATTATTATTATTATCAGTATTGCAAATAACCCATGGACTACATTAACAGGACTAAAATTAATGTGGCTGTCAACAACAGTGATAGTTACAATTCTCTGTATTTCATTTTGGAAGATGAAAATTGCTATCCATACCAACATTATCTATTACAAATCAATTTACGTAAACATAAATCTCTGAGTGTTTACAAAACTACAGTCCATTTAGAATATTCCATAACATCTTAGCAAAACAAACTGCTAGAAATATACTAGATCTTTTTTTTGAGTTCTCAAAGAAGTTCATAGCTATAGAAGATTCAAGGAAAACTATTATGGAACAATTTAGGAGGAAAGGGACCTCTACTTCCCAGGTTCCATCAATTCCAATTTTCTGGTCCATGTTATTCTCTATGTCGCTTTATTTCTTACACCAAGCTTCTTCCTGTCTAGTATCCAATCTTCTCCTCATTTTACCTGTGTCTTCTGTCCAGTGTGCTGGTTTAACCTACTAATTTCTCTCAAACTATTCTTGTTTCATCTAATTTAATAGCTTTCGAAATGGAGAGAAATAAATGTCTTTAAAGCGACTCTTGTTGCCTGAGTTTTATTTCTGACCGGTCATATTGTTATGTCCAGCCACAGTATGTTTTCTTATATATCACACCAAGAGCTATATTAGCAAGTATGTAGACAGCAGGTAGAGAAATGTGGTTATTCCTCTCTCTTTTGCACTTGGGACACTACATCTGAAGCACTCTGTGCAATTTTGGGCTTCAGAAAAGACACTGACGAACTGGGATCCAGTCCAGTAGAGGGCCATTAAAGTTAATAGAGAGCTGGACACCACGTTGTAGAATCATGAATGAATGAGAATGGTGTAGAGAAGCTGTGTTCAGGAATATATCTGGTGCAGATAGCTCAGTTTGCAACTGCACTTGGAGATGCAGATTGAGCTCTAGGTGAAAACCAGTTTTTCTCTGGAGACAAGAGGCCATGAACTGCCAAACTTTTGGATAAAAAAGGAGACAAAGACCAGTGGTGCCAGGGAAGTGGATGAATACTGAGAGATAGCAGGAGTGGAAGTCTTGGGAGGAAGAATGAGACTCGCATGCAAACAGATGGTATGAAAGCCCAGGAGTTCCTTTGTTGGGGGTGCCTCCTTGCAGGCAAAAGCTCAAGTTCTTTCTGTGCTCCTGCACTGTTAATAAATGGCTTTATGGAACAAAATATCTAGACTCAGCTAAGGGAACCCTGGAGCAGAATCAGTAAGGAAATCTGGTCTGACTGTGTGAGTGTGGAGTGTGTGGGAAGACAAGTCAGGCATCCATGGGATCACTGGAGCCACCTGATGTGAAGGGCTTTGGTTCCAGCAGCTAAAGTCTCTGGAGTTGAAAGTGTGACTGCCAGAAAATCTTGTGAATGGTCAGACTGGGATGTTTCCTTAACACTTGAGAGAACTAGTTTTTTTCTACCTTTAGAAGACCAAGGGGGATTTTTTTTCTTTTTTTTTCTGCAGCTACCTAGTGGAACAGCATAGTGATGATAGGCAGACTTTTCTCCAAGGTGCATGGTAGAAGGATGAGAGATAATGAACACAAATTGAAAAATCCTGGGAAATTCTGACTGTATATAGAAAATCTTTCTCATCATGGAGGTGATCAAATACTAGAGGAAGTTTTTGGAGAAGGTCTGGAATATGTGTCATTGGAGATTGTTAAAAGTCAAGTAGAAGGCCTCAATGCTATTAGAGAATATTAGGGAAGGCCTTGATGTCATTACAAGGATAAAGTGATATTTAATGAGTACTACATCAGCACTAAGGCAGTTCATGAAGAAACACACAGATAAAATGATAGAATTTTATTATTATTTTTCTCCTTGGTTTTTATAATATTTTTTTCACTCAGATGATTTTCTGAGGGTTTTTGTTAGTGGTTTTACATTTTACAAAAAAAATACAGGCTGTTCCTTTTAAACGACAGCTTGTTTTAATGCTTCATTAAATACCACAACTCACATTTTGATTTTCCAGGAACAGATTTTAGAAAGAGAGAGGAGCTTTTACAGTTAGAGATGAAGTTCAGGTTTACCTATGCTTAACTTGGGCAGATCAATTACTTAAAAAAACAAATGACTTGGGGTTTATACTTAAAACGCCAGATAACTAAAAAAAAAAGAGCTAAAGACATTTTTAATGACATTTAATATGATGAAAAATATAGGAAAGAAAAACTGGGGTTTTTTTCCCACATGACAGTTTCAGGTGGTCATGACAACAAGAAAATAAAGCAAAAAACAAACAGATGAATAAAAGCTTTATGTAGCTAGTGAACCTGAAACTCTTTCAGGATTTTATTTCAAGAGAGTATGAAAAAATTAGTCCACACTTACTGGAAAATCTGAAAAAATGTCCTTGAATAGCAATAATTTTCTGTTATAAAAGCTCTTGTATCTCACTCATGAGTAAACAAATTGTATCAGCATTTCTAGAGGGGTAAAGATTGCAAACATTTAAACTCAACAGCAACTGAATCTGACCTTGGTTTGGTAAATTAATGATAGTGATAAGATATAACTTTTATGGGAGCAGTTACCTCCTACAGCAACAGTAGGCACTAATGTAGTCCTAGACTAAATATGCAATCCTACTAACTCACGTTTTATTCTCTGATCTGAAATGTGAGGTGCAGTATATCTTCTTTCAGAACATGGAAGAAGGAAATAAATCTTTCCTACTTCTACCACAAATGAGAAGTCTTCCTAAGTTTCATCAACCATATTAGATAATTACATAACTGGTGTCAGACTTTATTTTCATATCTCGATGCTCAATCTTGTCCTCTGCAGCTCACTGCAAGGATTGAAAAAACAAAACTACTTTTGGTTGCACCTTTGGTGGCATCTGTTGGTCTCATTGACTGTCTATACATTAAGACTACAAAAAACATCACCCATATTTTTGGATATCTTATCAAGGACTTGAAGAGTGTATTAATCCATATTAAAAAAAGTGCTATTAAATGCATAAAAAATTTGGAAATTCTGAATTTAATCATGTGCTAGAATAGAAAAAGCACTGTAGAACCCCTGACACTGGCAACAGCCAGTCTATATTAGTCATTCCATGGTTCAAAAATGTGTACACTACCTGTAAGACAATCTCAGTTATTTCAATAACATGGCACACGGCACTGGCAATCTCTAGCTTTAAGGAAGATATAAAGTAGAGATATGAAGGCAGAAAGACGGTTTATATTTAAAGAAACTTCACCTGTGTTATGCAAAACAGATTATTCATAATGTTCCAGGATGTGTTCTCTTTTCGGTTGAGCTAGTGTACCATGCTGAAATAGATACATAAATGAACACACAAACACACACACACAAACACACAGAAAGAGGCTTCAGTAAAATCTAAAAGTGTTTTTCAGCCTCATGTCCTGCCTTGATGTGGTTACTCAGGTTAGTATAACTTGTCAGAAAGAAGAGATGCTGCCATTAGGCTGCCTTAGCCAGAAAATCATCAAACTAGTTTATGGCTGGTACTCTGCTCTGCAGTCTCTTTAGTCAGTGTGCTTGATGTTTCTCAAAAAGTACTTTTATTGGGAACTTTAGGTATTCTGTAAGTGCTTAACTCATCTATTAAAAAGTTTTTAAAGTTTTGTTGAAAGGAGAATAATTTTAACTTATTCATATTTACTTATGAATATTAATGTATTAATATCAACTTATCTTTCTAGTAGGTTTTGTTCTACAGAATTTGTAGGCAGGTAATTCCCATGTTAAGTATTGCTTAGGACGTAGCTATCAGCTACACTTAGGAGCTTTGCTAGGCCTTTTCCTGTTTGGTGTTTTGAGTTGGTTTTGTGTGTGCGTATGAGAGAGATTTTTGTTTGTATTTTTCTTTTCTGAATCTCTCTTAATGTAGCTCAAGTCCATTCCTTTTATAAGTTATTTACAAGAGACTTGGAAAACAATTTATACCCCTCACATTAACAGCCTTTCATCTACTTAAATACTGATAGCATAACTGCTTCTCTTTAATAGAATAAGCAGATACAATGCTCAAATATTCTTTCATATTGTTTTACTATGTTATTATCTTATTTTAGTATGCTATTATCTCACACTCTCTAAGAAAGAGTTCTTCGATATATCATGTTCTGGAAATTTCAGGAAATTCTGTGACTTCCTTTTATTCCCCTAATTACTTGATTCAGTCTTCTATGCATGCTATGATTCTTCCTATTACTGCCAATCTTTATAGCCAAAATTAGTAAAACACAAATTAAGTTAATAAATAAAGAGGAGGGAAGATTGATGTTTGGCAGTTCAATATTCAGTCTGGCAGAGCTCTTAACTGCTTCTTTACTGTTTACTTTGTCTTATAAATTCCGCACTTCAAGGGAAATCTACACATTTCTTGACAGTATACAGTTGTGAAGCAGTCAAGGAGCTGTCTCAGATTTGTGTGACAGAAACAGTTTGATGTTGCTCATAGAGTGGGAGGCCTTGTTTTTCATGGCTAAACATGGGCTATACTTAGCTGGAAACTGTTGCATCAGTTCCTGTGAGACTCTTCTAGGTGCAAGGTAATATTCAGCTGTAGGAAAGGTGCCAAAGATCGATACATTATGTTTGAAGCTTTAAGAACAGCATTCTTATTCCTCTCATTAATGTCATACACTGAGGTAAATGAAATTATGATGTTAAAATGTTTCTAAAACATATTTTTAAGACAGTTTTGCCTAATTCAATTTCTTTAGTGGTAAATATATATATTTAATGGAGGATATGAAGATAAAATTCATTCTGCAGTTATGTTTTAGCATAGATTATTACATTTGTCTTAAAGACAATATGAAAAGTATCTACAGGTAAAACGTGCATAATATAAACCAGTAAATAGATACGAGAGCTTGTTTATTTGTTTTATGCTGAAAGATATGTAAGTGGTCTGATATGTCCAGTTTGTGTTTTCCTGTGGATCTTAAAGACTGTCCGATTTTCAGATGAAGGAGACACCATGAGGGGTGGAAATGGAGTGCTGAGAGGGAATTAACACCCTTTACTTGCTTTTCTATCCAGTCATTGTTTTCACCTGCCAGCTTCCATTTTCTTTTAACACAGGATATATGCAATAGCTGTACTGTAATTCAATCGCAATAGTAATGCAATTGTAATAGTAATGCAATAGTAGCAGTAAATTGCTTTATTCACAGGAAAATTACGTAAATTTCATGGTATACTCATCATACATATGTCCAAACTTCCAACAGTGTAGATAAATATGCATATATTTAGTGGTTAAAAAAGAAGAAAATATTTAATATGTACTAAATTGACAAGTAACTACTAGACATGCTAGTCCTGTGTTCTAGGTTCCTGTAGAGGCTGCCGCCTGCTTTTTCACAGCCATCCATTCATGTGATGATGCTGCCACCTTTGATTATGTATTGAGGTAATGTGGCAGGTTCTGGGTGTTGGGGGCTGCAGGGGTAGCCCTTGTGAGAAGAAAGGCAGGGACTGATGCCAGCCTGTTTTGCAAAGGACTGTGAGGAGGAAGGAGCAGCAGAAAGGTGCTGACCACAACCACCCATTCCCTGCTGGGGTGGGAGTTGGGGAAACAGAAGAGTTAGGAAGGAAGGAGTGAAGTTGTGAATGTGAAGAAAGGAGAGTGTTTTTATTTTGACTTTGTTTATCACTATCCAACTCTATTTTTATAGACCTGGTAATAAATTAAGCTAATTTTCCCCAAATTTTGCCTGTTTTGTCCATGATGGTAAGTATGAATTATGAATTATTTTGACCCAGAAGCTTTTGCATCTTATTCCCCACCACCTTCTCACTTGAGGAAGGAGGGTAAGAAAGCAGCTGGGCTGGGGTCTGTCAGCCTACCAAATTGAACTTACCACACTGTGAGAGATAAGAATTAAAAAGAAATTTAATCTATATGTTTTATATAAATAACATTAGTATTTTAAGTTATTGTAATATTCAATTATAGAATTATAATTACATTAAATGAAACAAGGCAACATTTTTCTGGAAAATTGTTACTGCCTTTTGTTACTCCTTTCCTTATTCACATTCTCTTCTAGTTTCTGTTTTATTATGCATTTATAAAACCTTCATGTTTTTCTGCCTGTTTATATTGAAGGTCTCTATATTGGGGGAAAGAGGAGTCATTTATATTTTATAACCTCTTTCCATTTGCTTCACAGAAAGTATAGATTTTTTGCTTGTATATTTTCACTTTTTATTTTTACACTAGCATTAGCAATTCCAGGTATTGACCAGCTTGGAAATGTCTTAAATATTTACCAACTGTTGTTCATACATTTCTTCTCATACCTTTTTCATCTAAAATAATTGATTCCATAGTTTTCAAAATCACTAATTTCACTTTTTTAGTAGCTGGACTTTTCCTTTCACCAAACACTTTACAAGATCTTCCACAGTGCTCTCCCTTATTGGATGAAGGGTTTTCAGAGGAAAAAAATGTTCTCTGCAGCTTAGAAATTCTGTAGACATTTTGTATTTGCAGTTTGAGTCTCATAGTATATCACAGATTTAAGCATTTTTTTTCCTCAGGTGAAAACTATTAAACTACTGCTTCCTACACTGATCAACCTGCTCTCTAATGTATTTTGGGGACTTACTGATAAACATTTTGGAAAAGGAGTCCAAACAGTAAAGCCTTCCTTGACAAAATGTACTCTCACTCCCCTTGTACCAATTCAGGTTTAACTGCAAATGCTAAGAATAACATTTCTGATTTTAATATTTCAGTCATAGGAATCTTCCTAAGAGACATATTAACTAAGGTATTTAGACACTAAAATAGGAATTTTCATTTATTTTGTTTTTGTAAAGGCAGTCAAATAACGGTTGAAACACAAGTTCAGGACCATAAAAGTGTCTCTAATTATTTATTTTTTAAAAAATCTTCTATTTTAGATCAAAATCATGATTCCAATATCATCCATAACAAAATTAAATACTGAATTATAGAATGGAAAGAATTTTTTCGTATATTCAACCCAAAGATTTCCTTTTAGCTCTTCTATTCACAATTCTAAGGATCACTTGACAGCTGACTTCAAGAGTAAGTTTGCTGTTCAGCTACATCTTTCCTCAGTAATCAAAAAGGTGATGGGCATTTCAGTGAGTTTTAACTTTTTAGTGAGGACAGATAGAGATGTTCTTCACCTTAAGAATATGCCACAGCAACACACAAGAACAGTAAAAGGATATTTCATACCAACTGTGATCATAGGATTAGATGTCTGCAATCTGTATCTGTGTTTTCTGGATTTCCTGATGCAACTATTTTGCATGCTTCTGACTGGTTATTGGTATACTAACTGAAGAGATATGAGCAACCACTTCAAGTCAATCAAGAAGGAATATCAAAACTTTGTCATGTCAAATTTTTAACAAAAATGTCAGTGTTGGCATCAGATACATGAATGTTTTACTATCACAGATATTTTTGAAAGTCTGATTAAATGTTAAAATTAGGGAAGTACTAGGCAATTCCTTCAAAGATATTTTAATATATATTTGTCATATTCTTTGACATCTTTGACAAGAATCATTTAATGAAGATTTTCATGTCTGAAAATTAGATTTCTCAGTTTAAAGCAGGTTTTCGTGGTAGAAAATTCATGGAGAGTAGTAGATGCCTCAGAGGAAATTGAATCAACTTCCTTAGATAGCTATTGCACATGTCTACATTTGTTCAGATGAATCCCATACAGCATGTCTAAACAAATTTTAGCCAATCTGAGCAAGGGATGGTAGAATTCAAGCTATACAGAATCTACGTATGTTTTCTGTAACAGTTCTTGTTTCAAATTATATTGCATCCTAAAACAGTTGGGACAGAATTAACTTCATTTGACTTTCCAAAGGAAATACCAACACAACCTAAGATGCATATGTAGCATATAGGATTATTAAGCATCTAAAATTTATGTAGAGGTCATGGACTTCATAGACGCTTAGCTTAGATTAGGTATCTAACTCTTAGTGGGCTAATTAGGAAGACATTTCCCATGGTTATTAATTACTATCCATCTTTAAAAGAGAATATAATTGAAATATTTTTATAAATATGAATATGCATAAAACCCAATATATTTAACTTCTTCCTCCCCTATTCCTTGCAACCGTTATTCACTCGGGGAATTAAAAAATATAATATGTATTCATATTTATAAGATATTTGTCAAATATAAATTAGTAAATCTGAAAATGATGAAAAATGAATAAAATAGGGATGTTGTCTTTTATGTTCTTTCATATTAGCCATTCTTCAGTGACGTCCCTTTTGTTCTTATCACTGTTTGTAGCAAAAGTTGAGAATAATAAAATGTTAATAAAAACCTCATTGTTGTTGTTATTATTGCTGTCATATATTAGGCGATGTTATTACATTTCATATGAAATGTTCGGTTTAATGTATTGTGATTGACAAGTATTAACTGCAACATTGCTGTAGGCACTGAAAATTATTAGAATGATTCTAATAGAAATTTTGATGTTAATTTTCTATGACTTTACTCATATTTGTAAAAGCTATCACCATCATATTTTTAAATTAATACATTTCATGCATTTAAATAATCATACACTATTTATTGAGACAGCTGTCAAGATTAACCTATTTAGAATGTCACCTTCAAGATACTGTTGGTCTTAGTTAGATGTAGCCATTGTGGCAACAAGGAAAACCAGCTGGGAGCTTCCCAGCAGTCCTTTTTTTGCTTTTATCAGATTTTCTTTTGTACTTTTTAATTGTATTTTGATTCCTGAATGAAAACAATAAAAATGTCAGGATTAACCCATAAGTAGGATTTTCAGAAGTAAATAAAAATATCAGGTAGTGCTTTTATTTTGGGGTATCTTATTTGGCAAATACTATAGAACTTCACCTTTTTGTAATGGGATTTTTTTAAATTTTGAAAATCAGCAAATCAATAAAATGTCTCAAATGGAGGCACTACAAGCTAAGGTAAGCAAAAAAGCAAGATGTTGAATGTATTAGACACCTTCTTGGCCCTCAAGGTGTTCAAACAATTCTTACAAGTATGGATAGGCAATGAATTCAAACATCAGAGGGCTAAAATTGTACAACTTCCCAAACTGTTGAAAACCCAAGATTTTTAAGCTAGTACAAACCTTAAAATCAATTTACTTGAACATTTTTATACTCCAAGGTATGCAATAGTGCTCTCTAGAAGACAATTGTTAGATTGTATTAACAGTGACCCAGCCTAAAATCTCCTTCAGAATTGCTAGTCAAAAACTTGTCAAATGAGGTACTTCATATATATCACAGTAAGGAAAGCTAAGGAACATGCAAACAACTTGAATACAATTATTTTAAATAACACAAATTAAACTTGTTGAAAACAGGAAATAATTAATGAAGAAAAATAAAAGAAATGGAAAGCAATTTTGAAGAATTTAATATTTTTGCACAGTAGATATACTTCTCTGTATATATGGAATTTCATAATAATTCTGACTGATACATATTTACTTCAAATTTATTATAAACATGAAAGCAATTGTTTCAGGGAAATAAGTGTTTTAAAATATGTCAAAAAATTATATTTTCTGTCTTTTCTTACCTTTATGTTTTCTCATTTTATTTTTCTATTACATCATATAAATATTGACATTTAATGATTTCTGACCAAGTGAAAAAAATTTAAGATCAACATTTTACTAGAATAAGAAATACTCTACCAATTTTTGACTTGAAAAAGTAAAAATCTGGCAATTAACTTAGAATTTTTATACTTTGGTTTTAAAATAACAATTTTTCAGTATTTTAGACATAATTGAATCAAATGTTTCTAGGAAATATATACATATATACAAATTACTAGATGTATATATGAACTACAAAAATATGTGCATTATGTATTTTATATGTGCATAATAGTATGGGGGGTTGATGGGGAGTTGTTAGGGATTCTTTTGTGATTTATAGTCTGATTTTACATAATAAATATATTACAAGGGATTTGAATAACAGCAATAATAATAGCAATAATAATGAAGAGTAAGACACTGAAATGTTTTCCTTCCATTGTCCTTATTTTGTTAATGAATGAAACATATAAATAAAAGAAGCTGTGCATGTTTCTGCTATGTTGGATGCCAAACCATATTCTGATCTAAATAAATGAACAGCTTTCCTAAATATGCAAAACTGGGTTTCCAAACTTTAATGATAGTTAATTTTACAAATGACATTCTAAATCATCTGTTGTGTATTGTCAGACTTTGACCATGCAGTGATTTAAGCTTTTTGTTTCTGAAAAGAGATCTTTCCTTATCTCCTTCAACAATGAAACCAGATGACAAATCTGGAATGTATTTTCCATCAATGTCATGTGGCTTTATGGTTTCCTGGCTGATCTCTTTCATGCTCTTGTAGCTGATTCCACTTTCAGCAGTGGTTATTGAAACAAGTGTTGTGTTAGTTCAAGAGCAAGCTTTTGGACTGGAATTTTACACATTCCCATTTGAATTGCTGTTGGCTCCAGAGACATTAATTTGTGTATCAAAGGTCCTACAACTCTGCATATTGATTTAAAGACATTTTAAAGCATATCCATTTTCAAACGCTAGCATTTTACTATACAGAGAAATAAAGCACACCTCATAAATGTTAGGTATCACTCTGAAATTTCCTATACGTAAATGATTTTAAGTGGAATCTTTGCTTTAAAATGGTGTGATGTTTAAGGAAAGAGCGGTTCCTAATGCTTTATACAACTTTTCTATGTTATCATGACAGAAACAGATGTCTCAATGGGGTCCATATAAAGTACTCAAATAAAGATCAGGATTAATTTGTTCTGGCTTTACACATTGTCACTGGCAAAATACCTATCTGCTATTTTTGCAAATTGCTCGTAGTTAAAGAAGGGTTTTGTGGTTTGTTTCTCGTTTCTGTTGTTGTTTTTGTTTGGTGTTTTGCTTGGTTTGTTGATTTTGGCTTTTGTTTTCATTTTCATTTTGTCCAGTGGAAGTTCTTAATATTCAGTACAAGAAGACTACACATGGTATAATTATCCTTTTCTCATATATATGCTTCTAGTTTTTAATGGAACTGGATAAATATTGGATTTCTCAGGTCATCAGTGAGAATAAAACAATTTGAAAAATAAAAATTCAGGAAAAAAAAAGGTAATATCTGACTTTAAGAAAAGCATCAAGCAAACTTTATACTTGACCATCAAAGATCTCAGATCTGATATTCCTTATCTCTCAGTTGAAAGAAGAGGGAAAACATTCACTTTCATAATTTAAAATGCTTTGGGATATGCAGACCAAAGAGTCATTGATAGGAAGCAAGAAAGCAGGGACTTCAGTTTGCCTCATGTATATATAAATAAATCAGATAAACATTGCATGACTTCAGAGCTCTCAAAATATTTCCTTGGTCTGTGCAACTGTTTGATAAAACCTAATACGTTTTCAAGAAACCTCATGTTCTGAAATATAAAAATAAACAAAAAATACAGGAATTGCTTATTTGTTTCTTATTTCTTTAGGCCTTAGGGAAAAAGCAGGTTCATCGTGTTCTGAGTATCTACAGTCTACCTCACGAAAAGGCTTCTGAAAGAGAGATGAATTCAAGAGAATTCAAAGCTATGTGTAGTACAATGCTATAAAAGAGTATTTTTCACTTTTCTGTGGTTCTCACTTCTTTCAAATTCATATGCACATGGTCTCATACACTTTTCTAGATCGAAGTTCCTCTGCAGATTGAACAGTGTTAAAAAAAAAAACAAACTTGGCAAATAGACTGGAAGAAGACATTTGTTCATGTGTTCATTAATGGGAACATTACATGAGGTAATTTCTGTAACTATTCTCAGACAACAGGGCTCATGCACTTCCTCTTGGTTTATTTGAGTGGATATCAAGTTCTAGGCTACCGTAAAAATACAGGTTTCCTTTCTTGTCCAGTACAATTTTACAGTGTTGGTATCCAACTCTGCCATGATTACCTTTTCATTTCAACTTTCTGCTCTGTGCAAGGCCTCTCTGACCTTTTAATACCTTGTGCTCTTTGTAGGTATATTCAGAAGTATTAGCTTTTTTTCCCTCACATTCACTACATTTTCAATGTTCACCTTGATCCTGTAGCCTTGACGAGGTTCTCTTTCCTCCAAAGATTCATATTTATTTATTCATGTTTTCTCTTACCGTAAGGGACACGACTATGCTGAGTAACCAAATAAATTAAAATGTGCACAATTTTTTTTGTTTAAAATAAAAAATAATATGACATGTAACTACCCTAATTGACTCAATATTAGTATGGGGTTTTCTCTGGAGAATTCTAGGATTACTAGAAACAGTGTTTTTCAGAAATTCACCTCCATAAAACCTAAATTCCATAATTTTTACTCGAAAGCAGAGAAGTCCTTATTATTTTTCACATAAAAATAAAAACCAAAAACCACAATTGAATTTTTGTTCTCATAAAAGTGTTTTAAGTTAAATTTAAGTGTTTTAAGTTTAAGTGGATTATACAAGTGTAATCTTTTTTTATTATATTTTAAATTGTTGTAATTACATTTTTGTTAATCAAAATGTAAATTACAATTTAAAGTAGTGTATAACTGCATTTTTATGTTAATCACCTAACAGAAATTTATTAGTTTTGCACCCTGAGAGCAACATTTAATTAATTAATATACTGAAAGCATTATTTCTCTATAAGCTAATTCATTCAATCAAAGATTACTTAATTTCTTCAATGATGATTGTTACAGAAATCATCTTTTACTTTGTCAATAGAAATTTTAAACATTAATAGATTCTGACTTGACTGTCTTATCTTGGGAGCCAGAAGTTATTAAGAGGATTTTTGAAGAATAAGACTATGCGTGGGTCAATCCTTTCTCAGTGGGAAAACTATCACAATACCACATTTGCATTCTCAGAGTAAGGTAAAATGGAGAGTCAGTATTTTTTATTAGGCCAACTCTTTTATTTGTGAACCAAAAATTTTTTTTAAAGTCTTACAAGCTGGTCTTTTTATTTGTACCTTATATTCAGCTGTATAAAAACTGATGACCTTACATTTTATTCGAGAACATCCAGGAAGAAATGGGGCCAGTTTAAATGTGGTGCTCAATGTCTGCAAATCTTCAAATGCACCCGCTGCTGTCCATTGACTGCTTACAGAACTTGTGCACCTTCCTTGGAGGATTGCTTCAACGCATGTTGAAGATACGGATGCAAGTTTGGCAGACATGTTGGTTAAAGTAATTCCAATACTATAGTTTTCTGTTTTATGTATTTAGAAGCATAATTTCTACAGAAATTTTAGGCTGACGCAGTGATTTTAAAGCATGGGAAAAGATAAAATCTAATTATTATGGCTGTATGATTAAAGAAATGTGACACCTGGGATGATGATCAATGAGGAATGAGGTTCAGGCTATGTCTGGAGTCAATCAAAGGAACGTGAACAGCTACAGAGTAGGTATTGTGCAGGACCTTTTCATGAGAACTGAGTTGAAAAATAAATCCATTTGAAGATTATTTTTACCAACTAATATAAAACATGTGCCTTTTGTGCCTCTTGTACACCTTGAATAAATAATATATAAGCATATATAACTTTTTAGTGATCTCATATAAAAAATCTTTGGAACTTAAAGTAGCTGACAACAGGAAAATAAATGTGTCATTTCATGGAAACTGTGAACCAGTTAGAGTTTCAGATTAGGAGTAATTTCTGCAATACATCAGAAGGAATAGATAGATGACATTCATAACAGGGTTTCTTTTTCTGCAGAAAAAGAGACTGCTCAGTGGAAGAGTAGAGCAGGATAATTGCCTTCATGCATTTGTAAATTATAATTTTGCTTTTTCTCAGGTGAGAAGTGATGGAAGAGAGTAGGAATGTTTTGCTGAGGGTCAAGAAACTCTTTATACCATTCGTAAAACAGAGCATTTAATTGGTTTCCACTTGCACAATTCCAAAAATGAAGCTATTGAGTTACAGTGTAGCCAGAATCTAGGAAGTCATGCAGCATTCAGTTGAGCAGAACTCCAAGGGTTTCATAACTTTTCATTCAAAAAATATTTTAGGAATACAGAAATCAAATTTATTTTTATTTTAAAGTAGCACAGCCAAAGAATTCTCAAAGTTAATGAAAACTTTTAGTGCACTGAAAGAAAAAAAGACCACTTACATATTGATACAGGAAAAGCAGACACAGAGGCACAAAATTTTTGATTGTTGTCACATTTAGCATAACACTTTAGCTTCTCATTAATGCTGACTTTTAAAAGATTTTTTTCCTATAAGTCTTCCTTCCAAAATAGTAACAAATGCATGAGAACTGAAAGATAACTTCTTGCATATAATGCAAATATCCAGAATACTGATTTTGGATGGTAATTTAGATAAGACAAGAAAAAAAGTGGCTCTATAGAGCCCTTTTTCCTCCTAAACTCTATTTTAAGTCAACACAAAAATCCCACAACTTCTAACTAGTTGTGCTGCTTTTCACTGGGGAAGAAATAATTTTCTTCACAGTGGCTGGTAGGAGGCTGTGTTTTAGATTTGTGCTGAACACAGGGTTGATAATATAGAGATGGTTTTGTTTTTGCTGAGCAAGGCTTGCACAGAGCCAAGGCCTTTTCTGCTCTCACACTGCCATGCTGGCAATGAATTTGGGGATGCATGGGAGGTTGGGAGGAGACACAGACAGGACAGGTGACCTAAACTAATCAAAGGGATATTCCAGACCATAGGACATCATGCTCCGTATAAAAAGTTGGGGGAAAGAAGGAAGAAGGGGGAAACATTTGGAGTGATGGCATTTGTCTTCCCAAGACACAATTACCTGTGATGGGGCCCTGCTCCCCTGGAGATGGCTGAACACCTGCCTGCCCATGGGGAGCAGAGAAATGATTCTTTGTTTTGTCTTGCTTGTGTATGAGGCTTTTGCTTTCCCTATTGAACTGTCTTTATCTCAACCCACCACTTTTCCAGCTTTTACCCTTTTGATTGTCTCCCTGATCCACTGGTAGAGGAATGAGCAAGTGGTTGTGTGTAGCTTGACTGCTGGCTGGGATTAAATCATGACAAAAGCAGGATGTTTTAACTTTGTGCCTTTCATAGTGAAAGCTATGAAACCTTTCCTAATGAAAGGAACCTTTCTTAGTGAAAACAGTGCACACTTAAGCTTTTTATCCTAAAATACAGAAGTAATTTATTTAGTTAGTGCCATAAAATAAAAATATCCTTGCTATAAATTGAACTTCACAAGATAGAGAACATAGGATTTGTTAAGGAATTGAATGTGTACAGTTCATTACATTTAATTTATTGCTAGAATAATTTTTATTAATGCGGAAACTAAATTATTGCTAATAGGGCAGACTTATATTCCCCTCTTTCCTAGATGAAGTATGTATAGTATGCTTTGTCTTTGTTTTCTTTCTAGTGATATCTGAAAAACCATACTAGAATTAAAGCATTTTGATCAGAAAATTGCTAAAATTTTTTTTCTTCTTTGATCATAATTTCTTGTTGCATACTTTCTAGCTATAAATTTATACCTGTCAGGACTTCTCTGTCAATTAGTATGATGGAAAGTCCAATATTTAGTCAGATAAAACAGTGTATATTTAAATACAAAGACAAGTTGATAAGTTTAAAAGAATGATGTGTGACATTCTTCAGCAAAGTTTCCAGTTAGACAAAAAGACTTCCATGTAATATTCTGAGATTTAAAGTTTTCTTCTGTTATCTCAGAAAGAATTAATATTTTGTTTCAGTCTTATTTCCAATTTTACATATTAAATCCAATGAAAAACATAGATCTAAATATGATAATTTAATCTAAAATGTTCTGGTTTTACAGTGACTGTTCACAACTAAGATTTGAACCTTTGTCTTCCATCTCTTATGAAAATTGCCTAATGCTGGAGTCCTTTCTGATGTCCATGTATATATCATTTAATAGAATTTGCTTGTTTCACAGTGACACTATCATATTTGTCTATAATACAAATATGAAATGGCAGATATTTTAAAATGCAAAATAGAGTTTGACTATAACATATAAACTCTGTTCTTTAAACTCTTTTCTTTCTGGTTCAAGCATTAAGAGTGGCAATAAAAGTTTCACATTTGGAACAGTAATAAATGTGTTGATGATACATGAACTAAAAAAGAAACCCTGTTCTCATTCACTTACATATAGGTCTAAATTTATTTAAATTTCATGAATGTAGTAATGTTGACAGAAAATATTTTACGAATATCCCTGTCTGCCCTGAACTGGTCTTTAAAATATTACCAAAGGCATATTCCATTTTCTGTTCAAAAATAAGTGCAGAAGTGTGAAACTCAAGGTCATACATCTACCAAAAATTAACTTCTCTCTTAGAAGTTCTCTTTCATAGATTTTTCTAATAAAAAATTGTAATACTACAGCTGATATGGATTTAATCCTGTTGGTGGTATACCATATCAAGCAGTATGAATGTCATTTTAAGAATCATCTCTTAACAAGGATCACAATCTGTTGAATCTTTATGAACTGATTTCTTTTATAACATACATGGAAACCAAAAATAAATAAATGGTTTTTTTAGTTCTGAATTTCCTTTACTGTTGATTATAAACTGCACAACTTCTAATTGCATCTCCTAATTTCCTATGATACATATAATCTAGGAAATAATTAGTTTCACTCAGAAGCATCAAAATGTGTTCTCCTTCAAGCACTGGAAGAGGTTGTCATTTGTCCTTCAAACACTTCATAACTACCTTGTCTTTTTTCAGAGAAGTTTCTCCTTTCCAGGTGGAAACACAACTAACATTCTGAAGACAAGTAGATTCTTACTGACTGTCAGTATATTCTTGACATTATTTTCTTTTTAATGGTAAAAATGATTAATATCATTAATCACTTCTATTTCACTTACGATTACTTAATTTTACTGGTAAAATATTTTATTCTGGTTATTTATTTTTCATATTTCAGTTTTGAGACATTATATCTTCTTTTTCATTTCTCTTTTAAATGGAATTTATACCTCTTTATCTTTTAAATTAGAATTACAAGATCAGGGAAGACTACCACAAAGACTGTTGAACTAGATAAGTACATATTTCCCAGATGGTTCTTAAATTCTAAGATAAATTTGATCTGTTCTTTGAAACCTTTCCAACTTTTAAATTAATTTTATTTTCTTTTTATGAATATTGATCACAGCATTTTATTAATAGTCCCACCAATAATATTTTTAAAGTTTATATAATCCGCATTCTCTTATCTAAAACTTAGTTTTAAATATTTCCAATTTTTTTTTTGTTACACACAAAATATGATTGATGTCTGTGATAGTACCATCATAGATGATAATTATCTGTGCTCCACACCTCTAGTGATGCAACATGAACTTAATACACAAGGGAGTATTTATAACCAAATGAAGAAAGAAGTCACATGAACAAGTAAGAGACACCCTAAAGAAGGTTTATAGAGCAGATCTAGTGGATCAAACAATTAAAGAAAAACAAAAAAGCTATTAACAAAAAATTCTGTTTTTCTCATACTCTCTTTTCCTCTAGAATGCTCACAGTTGGGAACTTTCAATTTAGTCTTTTGCTTGTATCATCTTGAAGAAGGATATTTCTTACAGTTAAGCTGAGTGAAACTATTTTTTTTTACATCAACTAAATATTGATGTGAGTTTATCTGGATTGATATTGTGACTGAAAGAAATTATCATGCAAAGTACACAAGCCTCTCTTGCCTTTCAAAGAATGGGCTCTTTACCCAGGCATCATATGTAAAACACTGTGTTGAATTCCTCCTGTATTTTTAGGGCTTATTTTGAAAAACAAGTAGCTAATGCATAATGTGAAGCATCGTCGATTCTTTGACTTTAGGCTCAATTAATTCAGTAGCTAAATTACAAGACTCGTGAAGTACTAGAGCAACTAGAGTGTAGAGATTTATACAGGAAGGGCTAAACAAAATTCTTATTTTCCTTGATGAATCAAATTAATTATTTTGATAATCCATGAAAATATAGGATTTTTTATTTTCATTCTGACAACTTTGATCCTGCACTACTGTGTGGGTTTTTTCTTTCCTATGTGTTCTTCATGTTTCATTTACTTGTAATAACTTCATAAGTTGCTCTTCTCCTCTTTCGTATTTCCAGATAATATTTTGGACAAGTTTACATCTGAGGTAGGTTGGAAAAGGTATTAAGATGCGGTTCCAGATGGTCATGTGGAAGATGAGAACACATCAACATTTCAGGAAAAAAAACTTTTATTCAGAGTTAAATGGAAAGTAATATCTTTTTCTAAATATTTCTCTATGAAATACAAGTGAATAAGGCATAATTTTTTTAAATTTACTATTAGCAACTAGGTATACTTGTTTTTTTAATCTTGATGGTTCCCAGAAAGCTGTTGGCTAACACTTTTACATCCATACTACTATGGCCTTTAAAAATTAAGGATTTAAAAACAGTTATTAAAACAGGGGAAAACCTACCTGTGATAAAAAATGACATCTAAGAGCCTGTGAATTTCCTAATATTACACTCTGACTTTTGTGTAGCATATTATTTTAATATGCTAATCTAATTTGGGAGTTTTCCGATTTATCGATGGCAGTTCCTTAATTACCTCTAAGTAGTTTATTAATGAAAAAAAGAATGGTTCTTTTAGTCTCATTAAAAAGATCCTATGTCAACTTTCTATTCTCCATTCATTACTCTTCAGAATATTTGAGCTTTCAAAGGAACGAATCACTATAGTTTCTACAAAGGGGAGCCATCTCTGTCTGTGAGAATTCCTGGGACCTGTCATCAAAAAAAGCTAGGTAGATGTAAAACAGTCCAGATAATTTCAGTAGACTTTCAGAAAGCTTTTGACAAGGTGCCACACAAGAAACTATTACAGAAAATGAATAATCATAGTTGAAGATTAAAAAAAATTATCGGTCAAAAAGTATATAGAATGCCTAAAGGAAAAACAGATTTTCAATTTTCAGTATAAAAAATTTACTAATAAGGCATGTTGAGGGTATGCGTTAGTTTCATGTAGTTAAATATTTTCATTAATGATTTGGAAATTAAGTTAATAGTGAGAAAAATATTCCAAAAAACAGATTTTCTAGTTGATCAATTCTAGACATTGAAAAGAGTGAGAATGTTTCTACTTAACAGAAATTAAAATCAATAAAAAGGAGATGTACTACCCTAAAACAGTAGAACCTTTTCCTTAACAAGAAAATACTTTCAGTATTTGAATTCCCATATTTTGTGTGTAGTTCTGGGCCTAAGGATTTGGCTACCACAGTTCTGGTGGTAATAGTACTTACTGATATTCAGGAAGAAGAATATTAAGAAGTAACATTAACTGGAATATTTGAAAGTTAATTTTACCATCATCAGTCAAATAATAAAAACTGACCTCCTCTCAGACCAAGCAGGAGCTGAGTTCAGACTGAAAACCTAATCACATCAACAGCTATTTTTGCTAATGTATTATAATAGGGGGTTTTTTTTAAATTACAGTTTAGAATTAGTTTAGATAAATTCAATTTATAGTATTTCCTTAAGTGTAATTCACCTAAAAGTACACCTAAATTTTCATAAAATTCTGTNTATGTATTATAATAGGGTTTTTTTTAAAATTACAGTTTAGAATTAGTTTAGATAAATTCAATTTATAGTATTTCCTTAAGTGTAATTCACCTAAAAGTACACCTAAATTTTCATAAAATTCTGTGTTTCTACTCAGCAAAAAAACAAGTAGAGATTAAGTCAGTGCTCCCATATTACCAAAATCAAAGCAATTTATGTCTATATAGACTCAGAAGAAAATAGGCAACACCAGCTGTGACTTGTGTCACCCTGCAATAGAAAGGGATAGCAAGGTTTACTAATTCTGTCCCAGGAAAACTCAGGTGAGCATTCTTACTGATATTCTATCCTACCTTACCATAAGATTTAACACATGATTTTCCAAATCTATGCTTGGTTGCAATGTTTGAATATTTAATTCTTAGATAATTTGCAAGGCATTCCTTTACCCTTATGTTAATCATGTATGTGTTATCCATTATTATTGTAACAGAGCAAACTTAAAAGTGATTTGTCAAAATGCCTGGCTGCAAAACATCTCTAATATATAGTTGCTGTACTATATAGCAGATAAAACATTCTACAATTAACTATAAGTTTATCTTAGTAAGATTCTGTATTTATCATTCACTTCTTAACCCAAATCTTCCTCTATACCTTAGTGAGAAATGGAAAGAAATCTGTTTGAAACAGTAGCATTCAAAATGATTTTTATAATAAAATGGAGAGACTGTTCACTAATAAATGCCAAACACCCAATTTTATTAAGTTTTGATTGCAGGAAGGAAGATGGATATTCTGAGAAAAGGCACAGATCTAAATGAGAAACAAAGTTTCTTTCTTCTAGGAATGAGACAAAGTAGTTTTTTTCTAACCTCCTTTGAAATGTTCACCACTCAGAGAAGTAAAGTATTTATGAGAGAGACCCAAAGCAAAACTTCCTTTTATCCAGCTTCAGAAGTATCTTAAACACAGCTTGAAAAGCACCAAGAGCAAGTCATTATTTCATCAAGAGTAAAGGTTATTGCTTCCCTGGGTCCAAATGACAGGTTCATACAAGGTCAATACACTGAAAGAATTCACTTATTGAGGAATACTTTTTGCTACTCTAAGCCACTATCAAGGAGCTAATTATTCTTCTATGAGAATAAAAGGAATGAATTGGAAAAAATTCCTGAATTTTTATACAATATACATGGAGAGATGCATCTTCAACCATTTGAGCTGTGTCAGCAAAAGGTACTTCTAGAGACAGAAAATTTCAAGCAGGTGACAGAGAATGCTGCCAGTTCTAGTTCATCACCACAGAGGGAAAAAAATCATCATAAGTAGGACAAACTGGGCAACAAAGCCCTATAAATTTAACTCAGAGGCAGAGTGTTTTCTTTTTTATTGTTCCAACTGTGCTGACCAATAGATTTTAATTAATTATTCAGAAAAAAATTGTACATGAACAATTTCTATGAGTCCTAGTTTCTGTGAAACAAATTAGGAAAATGAAAATTTGTTTGCATCAGCACATTTCTGACTTTAACATTCTGGTGCAAATCACATTTCTACTAAAATGAGCTGGAAATTATTTTCTTTGTTATTGATTTTAGATTCTATGACTTAATGCTCCATGCTTCCCATGCCCTGATTAAACAAATCAGCACTTTTCCAGACCAGGAAATGTGTATGCATGTATAGAACTTTGTATTTCTTTTGAGCTAATATTGTGGTAAAGATAATATAGTATTTTGCTTTCTGAACATGTTTCTTTGTTTGGAGTGGTGTTTAGAGATAGTGATGTATTTATGTTAAATGTAATTACAGGCATTTTTTTTCTCTGAAGTTGTTACTTCTTGAAAAAGATATTTATTTTCCATGAAAGTATCTATGACCTATCTGGAGAAAAAAAAAAAAAACATTCCATTTGTATGTGCACAATTTAGAAAAAAATCATATAACAAAAGCCCACAAAAATCCTCCCTCAAAACTCCTAGAATGTCAATGACCATGCAGTCAGGAAGCAAAGTGAGAATGCCAGAATACTGTGTTGAAGATACCTCCTGCAGGAGAAGTTTAATTTAGAAGTTGCCATTTTGAAGGTGCTATAACCAGTAACATTCCCCGAAGGTTTCTTCAGCTGTTGCAAGCATGTCTTGATAATATGCTGATTTCATTTCAGCATTTCATAAATACTGTATTTGTTAAACTCTGTGAAAAGGCAGCAGGAGCTTTTCTGTACTGCCTGTAGTACGGATGACTTCCTACATTAGCTCTCAAAAGCACAAAGGCAGAAAGTTTTCATTAAGCACAGAGCAATGACATTCAAAAAACTTTGAATAACTCAGGCACTGAATCCTGCTCCGTGTATCAGCAATGGAGTGATACTTAGAGGCAGTGAGCATCAGTACAGAGGGATCACACCTACTTTACTTTTGGAGGTTTCTGGCATCCATACAGTTAAAGAATGTTTTTTTTTTTTTCAAATTTAAGTTGTTGACTAGAAAATTTCAGACTTAGTATATTGCTTTCCAAGTATATAAACCTAAATTGGCAATTTTATTTGCAAATAGTACCAGGCATTTTAAAGACTCTCAAATATTTTTTCTCAATAGAGTTATCACATTTTTACAAGCATCTAGTTTCATTCATCAGCTATAAAATGTTCTTAATTGCTTACTACTGTATCTGTCAATACAAAAAAAATCATAATATTGTGATATACAAAGAACACAAGTAAAAAAAGGAAAACACAAAACACTGTTCCTAATTTTGCAGAAACTGTAGTACTGAAAAAAAACAAAGAAAAGTTTATTATGAGTTATTAGCATATTGCTAGACACCCTACTTTTTAAACATCTATATATTAGACTTAAATGTAACTCCATTTTCCAAAGTTCAGGGTAAGATTCTTTTCCAAGGGTCTATGCCTGTAATTCCTATTCTTATGTTATGAAGGCAAACCGAAAATGTGCATGACCTGGAATATCTTTTTTTTGGCTCACCAGTACATTCAAGCTAGTACATTTAGAGACTTTGCAATACTTAAATAACTGCAACTGCAGATCTAGTCTTTCCCTTTCTGTTTAAACTGCTTTAAGATAGAACTCTTGCACCTTAAAATATGTGAAAAATTGTGACAGAAAAGTATCTGATAAATTCAGATCTGTTTTAGTAGAGGTGGGAGAAGTATGGCATATTTTGAGAATTTACCTCAAAGTTACAGAGGAAATTTGATTTATAACGCTTTGTATACTATGCCAAATATAATACTCAGTCCTTTTTGATTAATATGTTCTGCACTGTGAAAAATTATTCATACAAACTAACTTCTAGGAAGAATTGTAAGAAGTGCTTCCTCTTGACCCTTGACCAACATTTATGGTACACCTACCTGAATGTCAGACAAAATAGTCTTTTTCCCTAATTTTTATTCTTTCCAATATGAGTTTCTTTTACATTTGCTCTTATTTGCTTCCTATAGACCTGCAGAAACCTGCTTTTTAATTTTGACTCATAATCTCTGTTTAGAGATGTCTCCTTCATGTAGAAGCCACTGTTTAGCTATAAAACTATCAATACAAATTTCTCTAAATATTTTTTCCACAATCTTAATTTCAATGTTGAATAAAATAGGACTTATTTTAAATCATTTTTAATTCCAAGATGTGAGATAAAATTCAAGTGGACACATATGGGTCAACTGTTAAACATATGTTAGCATTAAGATCAAAGTAAAGACTACCATTCTGCTGGTGTCTTATGTATTTTTGTACTCTCAGCTTGGTCTTAAAATTAGGACTTCTGTGCTTAAGGAAATATAGTTAGAGAAAAATTCTTCAACACATCACGTCACTACACCTAAATCTGTAAACTGCTTCAACTTAAAAAATTAACAACTGCTATAATCAATATTATCTATTTATTTCTGCAGATCTTTATTCTCTGCAGACATAGTAAAATGTGCTTCAATGACAATGCCATTTATTAAGTTTTGCAAGGTACAGAATATGTGAGTATTTAAATGCGAACATGCTGTTCTCTCAAAAGATCTTTAACTGTGGGTAGAGATCGAGACACTGGACATTAACACATTTATGTGCTAACACGTTTATACACCTACTTAGCTGTAGAAAGTGACATTTATACTATTAAAATAAATATGACATGCATTGTTATGCAGCTTGTATGAAAAATTTCCACATTACTAAGCACTATTATTTTCCAAAACAAGGTACCGCTTGCACACAATACATTGGAAATGGTACCTGACATGTGCCAACTCCCATATCAAACCCAGGAATTGCTTGGTTTAATACTGGCTGGCATGGTCCAGAGCCATGTGTGTGGATCATTTAAATAGTTTAATGTTTCAGAGGAGTGAGATCCATTGCACAAGAATCTTTGCAGGAAGTGTTTGATTTGCTGGCATAGCTAGCTGAAACAGCACTTTAACAGAGGGTACTAAAATTCTTAGCATAAGAAATAGAGAGTAAGCAGGTTATTCCACAGATGTTGGAGAAGCAAAATCTCCCTGAATTAGGTATCAAAATCAGATGAACTTATTCCATCTATGCATCTGTCAATTCATGGACTCTATAATATAAATAATGAAAAAGTATAAATAATGAACACAATAGCTACTTATGTATAAGTTGTTGAAAACTGAATAGCAAATCACAAAATATTGCTCATCAAAATGAAAAAAGTTTGTTAATACAAATGGCTTATTCCAGTAATTAGGTCATAAAGTGAAAGGCATGGAGAGACAAGTGAAACTCCTCCTTTATAAAATACCTGTTAAAATTAATCCACTACCGGCATGACACTGGTTCATCAACATATTCTGTTAATACTGTGGTCTTTTAGCCATACTAAAAGTTTACATACAAACATGATGAAGTCAGTAGATTCTCCAAAATCAAAACATTGCTTTGGAGAATAATAGTTCTTACATTATCTTTAATTTATAACTCCAATAACAATAATGAAGAAGCTGGAAATAAACTGCCCACTCTGTGGAAACACGGTTTTGTACATGCCAGTCAGAGTATTGTTCAGTTTCCCCTTCTCAAAATCTCATCTTTGTTTGAGATGTCACAAATTTTGCTGTTTGACTCAGGCAGCTGCTGCCAGGGCTTATTTAATACTGAAATGAAAAATAACAAAACATTCAATTCACAACCAGATGCTTTCACCCACACTCTCCAGTCATCATAACCCAGTAGACCAGTCTTACAGTGGCAATACTTCTTCTGTTATGTTCTTTCTTTCTCTTTTCACATTGAATACTGATTTCATGAAATTATATGTTTCTTTCAAACAATTGGAATAGATAATATGTGTGGAACTCTTGTTGCCTTTGATAACTAATTTAAAGATGTTCATTACCAAGCTTATATAGTGAATTTTATTAAAACTACGGAAAAAATTGAAACAGTATTTATTTAATATAATACAGACATGATACATCTTCAGTTTTGTGATATGCCACCTGATTATTATTTTATTTTTCAACATTGATTTTATTGTATTTGTATTGTTTTTCAGTGAAGAGGTTTTTTTGTTCCTTTTTTTGCTTTTCATCCACTAAGCTGTTTATGAGGAACTTGCAGCATTTTTTTTCTCTGGTGCAAGTCAACCACAAAGAAATATTATAAAAGTAGAATAAATGCTGTGGATTGCAAAAGGACACTAACTTTTAGTAATACACAAATATTTTAGTGTTTCCAGAGTTAGATGTTGAGATTAATGTTATTTCCTATAAAAAGATGGAAAAAGAAATATTAAATTTGAAAAGAAAATCTTATATTGTCTTTATAAAGCCACATATTTTACAGGAGAAAAAATACTAAGAGTGGGATTTACAGTTGTTTAACCTCAACATCAAGAAAATAAGTATCTAGGCAAAACTCAACTTCTAGTAGTTGTCAATAATCAGTGCAGCTATATCCTGGGGGCAATTCACATTATTTATCTACTATAATACTGAATGAATCACTAGCTGGAAATGCCTTTCATTAACTTGAAAAGGAGCTTTGATATGACTCTTTGACTGCACACTTCAGAGTCCAAGTGTCTCTGAATCTTCACTTTGAGTTATCAGATCTGTGAAAGGAATATAAATCAGAACTTCAATTTTGTTTTGCAGTTGTAAGAAACACAAAATATCTTCTGATTTCAGATTAAGTAGAATTTAATTTCACTTTAGATTTATTTATTAGTTTATTTTCAGAGAAGCTTGGATCATGGGAAGGAAAAAGAAAAAAATCTTGGACTCTTGTTTTTTGATTCACATTTTGTACCTTACAGAGTTTATAATTTTTTTGTGTGTGAGCATGGGTCTTACATGCATTTCCTCCAATGGCTCTATGCTCCATGACAGGGAGGCACAAATTCCAAAACATTATCTCCCAGTCTACATCTAGTATACATACTTTATGGCACAGCCTGTAACACTGTCAGATTAGTTATGCACATTTAACCTACAAGGATATTAAACTGCTTTTAACTGCACCCCAGGCAGATTTTTAACCTTGTCCAGTACACAGCTCTGTCCTTTATTCTTTAGCATTTCCTTTAGGAACTTCTGCAGTTCTTTCAACCAAAAAGAAAAAAAGGAAATGGAAGAAGACAGATAGAAGTAAGTTTTCTTTCTATAGAATTCCTATCTGTTGGAGATACAATGTTCCTGGAATAGATCAGATTCTTATTTAAGTTTTCAGCTCCTACACAATGTGTGTGATAGAATTATGGATACTTTCTCAATGCATACTTAGGGTAGCAGAGTTTAGGGAATATACAGCAACATATTTGATAAATATAATATCTTTAGCTGGAGTAGATTAAAGCTCTGATATATCTAAAGGCAACAAAATCTGCAAAGTTGTTGATTTAATGTAAGATAAGTAAAGAAGTGAAGGGTGTAAAGCCCATGAAAAAAAATTCTATACATGTGAATTTATTGTATTGAATTACTCATTTTTTATTTCTTATTTGATTTGATCCATTGTAAGCATAACTTCAAATACCCTGAGAAAGTAATAACTGCAACAAATATAGAAAAAACCCACTGACATGGCCATATTATAAAATCTATTATCTCTCATAATCTACAGTTTTAACACCCATTGACACACTTGTAAACCTCACAAAACTTATTGCAACAATATTTGTCTTCACTCAGAATACAGTTTCTCTTGTAAATCAACACTTTTTCAGAAGGATTAACAAATTTTAAATGGCTTTTGCATACTCTGCAAATTCTGATAAGTAAGCTAGGTTTTTTACCATCAAGAAATATAGGAATATAAATTTGTGTTTGGTTTCATTATTTCATCCAGTAAATAACTTCACTATTTCCACTGGGTAAATGGGATGTCAGTCAGAAGAAGTGACTCTTCTAATGGCATGTGAGCTCACACATAGTATAGTGTTTAAAATGCTGTTGTATACTCCAACCAATTTAGTACCTAGCATTTAAAGTGGCAACATTTTATTGAAGTACTGTAATAGCAACTTTGTTAACTACCCACAACTGTCACAAATATTTTCAATCAACATTTTACTTCATGAAGCCAAGCTGTGTAAAACTTTCATTACAGAAAACAAGCCCATGCAAAACAAGATTGTGTCGTGTTTCATTTGTGAATGCAAAACTCATCTCAGATTTCTGGCAATATCTGGAGCACAGGAAAGATTTTGGTAATGAATAACTGTCCCTTCTGGTGAATTTATTTACTTTCTTTCAAGTTCTTGAAGATAAAACCATAGTGCCCATAAAGACTACAGTTATTTTCTAGCTTGTCATATGCTCTTGGCAAATATATTTTACTTTATGATATGATTTTCTTTCTAAAGCTTTCTGTCATAAGAAAGGAATGCATCTAAATACAGGTGAAAGGGGCACACACAACTGCCAAAAATGTCTAGTCATCGAAGAGAAATGTGTCCAGCCTCTTCTATTTTTGAAATATTGCTTTCTGACTGCATTATGTGCTTGTTCATAGTTATCTTTTCTCAGGTATTATTTTGGAGACAAAAGATGAAAAAAGGAAGGCTGCAAATTTCCTGCCAATCATAGAAATCCTTATATAAACCCCACTAGCATTTGGAGGTGACTTTTTCTTATTTGTTTATTTAGAGAGGGACTGTAGAGAGTCTCTGGAGATCCTCTTAAAGATATACAATTAGGAAAAATAATCAGTAGGCACCCAATCATGTATTGCCATCCACTTCCACAAGGGCAGGCATCTTTACTAGATTTATCCCACATGCTCTTTTAAGAGGTGTAATAAATAAGGATGATTAAGAAAAGCTTGACAGTTTTTGGTTTTGGATTTTTTTTTTTTTAATTTTGACTTGGTCTGAGTCCTGTGGCTTTCCACAGAGTCTGGTGTTTACACATTTCAAAGCAGGTACAATTTTACTGTTAATTGTGTAAGTAATGCAAAGTGGGGGATTTGGCACAATGTTCACAGTACATTCAGATTTTTTGCCTTGTACCTTGAAGGTGAAAATCAATCTGTTTGATTTTCTTTTCAGTGAGTTTCTTTACAGTTGAAAAAAATACTCATTGATTAAAAATAGATATGATGATGTTACTAGAATGATGGTGTTAACTAATAAACCTCAGTAATAATCATGACTAGAGCATGAAAAAGACTAAGAAAGGGTAGAATATGTGAGGAGAAACATTTAGCAAAAAAACCCTATTTAATTGTGGAATTTTTCAGCAGGAAGATATTTGGTCTACATCAAGGTTTGAGGAGTGAGAGAAAGTACCTTATACATGGTCCTTGAAAAACATTTGTAAATACTGATTAAACTTAGACCACTGCTAAAGCAGTCTGTAGGAACCATTACAAAGGTGCAGGTAAGCCTTATCTACATCTTCTTTACTTTTCTTCTACCCCTTTTGGTTTTTGCTCCAAACTCAGTCGCTCCCGAGAGAAACTAGAAATTTCTTGTCCTTAGTAATACAAGAAGTTAGAAAAGATTAGTATGTGCCTGTTGGACTAATCTTATTTAACAAGGGTTTTTTTGTTTGTTTTGTTTTGTTCTGGTTTTCATAAAATAACTGGAAATTCTTTTAAAAATCAGCCTATTCTTAAAACTGTTTTTTCATGACACTGGGTTTTAGGTTTGGGTTTGGTTTGGTTTGAAGTTTTTTTCCAATCTGAGCTAGATTTAAAAATGTTTACAGCAATCCATAAAAATATGTTGCTACCTTTTTGAATGATTTTGGTTTTCTGTGTCCTCTATAATTATATATTGACTATATGGTATTTATCTTTATTCTTCTATCTAATCTTGTTGGATGTGGGAGAATAATCAGAAAAGACATCCATTGTGAAATTATGTGAACAAAAGTTACATAGAAATAATCTGCCAGTAAATTTTAATGGCTTTTTCTTTGTTATTTCTCATTGAATAAATACTTTTGGGCTATTGTTTTATTTTATTTTTTAAACCCAGCAACAAACAATGAGCTATACATATCTAAATGGATGCTAACAGTATCATGTTGAAGTTTTAATGAAAGAAATAATGATTTGGAGTAGGCAGGGGCAAGGTGCTATTGAATCCTATAGACTTTACAATAAGATTAGAGTTTTATGCTACCCATTTCCTTCAAGTTTTTCTGAAATTTGCCTCCATGAAAGGGACCTTCCTTCCATTTCCTTTTTGGAAGTCGAAAACTGTATTTTATTGTCAAAAATATTGCCAATAACATTTCATTTGTATAACAAGTATTTAAAGTTCCAGTGCACTAATGTTATAATACATATGGAAAATCCCGAGAAATACTTTCCAGTAGTTTTTCTGGATTTACTAATTGCCTCTGAATCATTTACTTATGTTGATTGATCCTAATCATGTGACCAGACAATGGATATAAGGACACCAGCAGGTAGTGCCTGTGCATCGTCTATTGTGGTTCAATACAGAATGAACATCTGTTAGCCCAAAAGTGCAAGTGTGCTGTAAATATTATCAAACTTAGAGACAATCTCAAGAGAAGGAGAAGAGATGTCCGCTAGGCTTTTATTAACCTCCTAAATATATTAAATTGCAAAAATTTAATATCTTGAGTTGTCTCACACCAAAATCAATAGTAACACTATAGATTTCCTATAAGTGTGGATCTTTGTGTCTTAAATTAATTTATGTATTCTGAAAAACTAAAATTTCTCTGTTAGCCCTATAATTACCTCCAATTTCTTCCAAAACTAACAAATAAGAGTAGTACGTTAAAATATGAAGAAAACAGAGCTAAATTACTGATATATATATACTGGGCCAAAATATCTCTTAAATATGATATAAAAGCTCCAATATACTCAGTGGAACAAGAACATAAGTATAAAATTTGTAGCAGGAAAACAAAATCAAATCTTCCCTTCACTATTGGATCAGATGTCCATAGAAATCTAAGTAGTAAAAATTTAAATAGTCCTGGAGGTCAGAGCCATGTGGGATACTCATCTTCATTTAAGGCTAAGGAATCACAGTAACTGTAGATGTGGGACAATGACTTTCAATAACTTATATAAGGTGAGACATCTGAAACTGAGGTCACAAGTTTACCTGTTCCTAAAATATGACTCAGGATTGACTGTAAAAGAAAAGGAGTCTTATGTGTAGCTTCAATTCACTAGGATTGACCTGATAGAACTAGCCCATTTTCTCACCTAACCAGCCAGTTCACTGGGGAGAATCTCCAGGGGAAAAAGAATGCGTGGCTGGATGTGAGGGGAAGACAAACAGCGCCACAGACTGCAGCAGCAGATCAGCAGATTGTCTAATGACACTGACAGGCTTTTACACAGACTTGAAGTGGGGTGTGCAATTTACATCCCCTCACTTGGTAAAAAATTGTAAAGATTAGATCTGGGTGTACTTTTGGTTTTTTCTATTATTATTTCCTATGGAAACACCTATTACACAGTAAAGGCAATGAATGAAAAAAATACAGAAAAGAAGGAGAAAGATCCTTCTTTCTGCAGAAAAGTCAATCATTTTCTTATTCATCTGAAAATACTTGACTCCATTCAGGCTTTCTTCTCTGTTTGATCCCGATATCTGTACAGATCAAAGCACCAACAGTGGAGTAATGTACATATGCCCTTCTGAGCACGTCCATGTCATCTACTCCTACGGAGAGGAAAGTTACAATAAACTGGGAGAGCATGAAAGAGAATGAAAAACATCCAAGGCTATAAATAGAAAGTGGGACACTGAGCAGGAGTACAAGAGCCAGCAGCGTACAAGAATAACAGGTAGATAAGATGATTTTTCCTTAAGCTAGTAATTAAGAGTGGAAGAGCCAGCTGTGAGAGAGAGGGACTCATCGTAATAAGGCTTTTTTAGAGCACTGTCCCTCAAGTCATTCAGTATCTTATCCCTGCTCTTTATAAAATTATTATGAGTACTTTTTAATGTACATACACACACACAAAGCCAGTAGATTTTAATGAAAAATATTTAATCCTAAAATTAATTTGTGCATAAATATCACCATACAATGTTCACAGAATCACAGAATGAACTAGGTTGGAAAAGACCTTTGAGATCATCAAGTTCAACCTATGGCCTACCATCTCCTCACCAACTAAATCATGTCACTGAGTGCCATATCCAGTCTGGTTTAAACACGTCCAGGGACGGTGACTCCACCACCTCCCTGGGCAGACAATTCCAGTACCCAATCACTCTTTCAGTGAAGAATTTTTTCCTGATGTCTAACCTAAATTTCCTCTGGTGCAGCTTAAGACTCTGTCCTCTCGTTCTGTCAGTGGTTGCCTGGGAGAATAGACCGACCCCACCTGGCTACAACCACATTTCAAGTTGTTATTAATTTCCTTATCTTCCCACAAGTTATCAGGTAAGTTAGCCGGCTAAAATCCACTTGTTCAGGAAGCTGTTGTGATAATTTTCTATCATGTTCTGTCAGATGACCTTGTTCTTGCACTGCAAAAGTCTTATATCTGTCTTCCAGGTCTTACACAAATAAAACATGCCAGTTACTCTGAGTAGTACAGTATTTTTAGTAGAAGACTGGTATTTGGAAGAAATTAGTCAGTCAAAAATCTCAGTTCATTTGAATATTCTAACACTGATTTGATTTCAAAACTCATAAAAAGAAAAATTAATAATTATATTGCCCCATTAAATTAACTTCTTATATACCTATAGATAGATAGATACAGGTATAAATATGTATAAAATAACTGTACCTTTATTATAAATTGGAAGGTTGAAACAATACAGAGCAATGTCTCCAAAATAATATTTTTAATAAAGTTAGAATGAGTCAGACTTACTGCCTTGAATTTTGTAGGAAATAATGAAAAACCCATATTTAAGGATGATGAATATCACTTCCCAGTAAAATCATTCATGTTTGATCAACATATTTACGAGTGATGTTAATTTACCATTAAATAATTTTTTAATTAGAAAATATTTTATATTCAATATTGTATATTGTTTCAAAGATTACATCTCTTTCTTTTGTCAAAATATTAAATCTTCAACAGAAATTTATGGCAGCTAATCAAATTTACATCATTTGGGAAAAAAAAAGAATTCTTAAAGCTTACTTTTCCTCTTCTTATTAAGATATCAGATTTTTTCATGCTTAATTGTGACTGAAGTGCATGCTCTTTTCTGAAATGATTGTGTGGCCTCTGCATAGGTAAGGTTGTGTGGGTCATGCATAAAAGCTGCCCAGTTATGCAGTCCTCAGTTTGTGAGGGTTTGTTTCTCCTTGCTAATCTAGCCTCTCAATCTCTCCAAAGCAGAAGTTTCTAAAAAATTTGACAGCCTACCTGAAACACATTCCTTGCTTTTCTGCAAAACCCATTCTTGTTCCTCTTGTAATTAGATTTTGTCCAAGAATTTCACCAGGATTTGCTGATTGAACCAACAAATTAAATCCATGTCCCTAGTAAATATATTCACTACTGGAACCTCTAAACAATACAAATATTAGTTTCTCTTTCCATTGGCCTCTTGCTCAGGTATTTTTTTTAATGTGCATTCAAATCAAATCTGAAAATTAATAAATACACTCTTTTTTCCCATCTTATTTACTAATTTTTAGAATAATCCATCAGTGAATCTCTGCAAGGGTTGCATATCTATTAGTGGGACTTCACAGACCTGAAATAGATCACAGAGAATTTTATAATAAGTTGACCAATTAAAAAAGGAAGCGTTTTTTGGGGATTCATTTCTCTGTGCTTTATTAATTTTCTGTGCTTATTTGTTCGTAGCTGATTGGTGTTTCTGTGAGAAAAGTATAACAGGACACATCTTTTGAAGACACTTTTATTGCACAGGCAGCATAGCGGGAATAATTACACAGTCCTAAAAAAATACCAAAATATCTTCCCATGTCAAATGATACTTTCTGTTAGTGCCAGTCAGAAGAACTTGTCATGACTTCGAGATCTGTTTCTTCAGTTGGCAGGGAGACAGCACAACACATCATAATGTGACAGTTCCCTTGAGGGGGGCAAAATGTGTTAAGGGATTTCACTCCCTACAATAGCAAAACAAGCTGTTTTAAATGCCATTAAGGTCTTAACTCTGACACAAGACCTCATTTTCCCTGCCTTGAATTCTGGAGTGGACCGGCCCAATCCAATCTGTTGAAAAGGCAAGTTCAAGAAAAGAAAGAAATTCAAAAGATATTTTATATTGTGACACCCAATCTTGAAGACAGTTGGAGTCAAATGGCTTCTTAATTACCAAGTATCACCGGTGCACTTTAAATTCTACATAGAAATAAAAATGGAATTAAACTTTTAGTAACTAAGAAGGTCATGAGGAAAGATTTGTCTCAAAATGTCATCTCAAAATTCCAAATAACATAATGTCAGTAAAATTCAGGTGTATATACCACATCAAGTTCATAACGCTTCCTACAAATAGCTTGGGAAACCTCATTATAACTTTAACTTCTCCAGGTGATAAAGGTCATGTTGTAAGTAGTATTCTCTACAGCTTTTTGAAGCAGCAAAATGTCTTGTGGAGAAAAACTGTACTAAAACTGCTGATCTATCTTTTCTGTAAGATCCTCAAGGATTTCAACACACAGATACACAGAGTAAATTGAATAGAAGGGAAAAATTAATCTGAAGTACAAAAATACTGAAGAAATGAAATTAAAATACAATACTAAAAGAATCATGTTATTAAAAACAGTCTGTACGTGGATGAAATGCCGACTGAATTAGTGTGTATAGCTGAAATATATTGTCTCTGTGGTGTTGCAAGATTCTCACCTGAAATAAGCACTTAAATTTAAATAACATTTCTGATGAACTGGTTATTAATTTATAGCACTTTTTATTGCAGATTGCTCTGGAGAGACAATTATCCTGAATCATTATTTCCTTCTGTTACACTTCTTTGTTGATTTATAGTTCTTTTATATGCTGCATCTCACAATGATTGTAATGGACTTCTAGTCTAATAGTAGTTCTGAGTTTTACTTAACACATTGCTTTTCTCATTTTGGTCTCTTTTGGAATGTAACCTGTGGGAATACAGAATCTTTCTCTTTGAACCTTCACAGGGAGCCCAAAGTGATCCCCTGGCCTTAGGGGGCCATGGGCACCCTACTTGTCCTATTTGTGACTGTGGGGTGCTGATATGACTCCACCATAAATCTACACAACCTTATTTTACTCGACCTCAGGATTTTTTTCTATCTGAACCCAGAAGAACATTGGATGAGTGTAACATCAAAAAAAAAGGTTAGGAGTTTAAAAGATTTTATCAATGAAAATTGTAAATGTATTAGTGAGTCTTCATTCTATTACTCAGGACATTTTTTGTTGGCATTGTTTGTGGAAGTCTGTTAAAAGCAAGGCCCCTTTGCATTTTTGTAATTGAATTAGCAACAACTATTTGTTGTACCTTGATTAGACTTTTGAGATTTTAAGAAGGCAAAATGAGTGCTTTTTTTCCCCAAAAACCTTTAGACTACCATTTGGTTCTACACATATGTATTGAAATCAATGATAGGAACAGACTTTAAATTCAACCAGCAATGTGGGGTGAGGTCTGAAGTACAGAAGTAGACACCTACTCTTGGGCACTTATATCATCTACAGTACCTAAGGACAAGCCTGAACATAAATGCTCTGTGGCATTTGAGATGCCCCTAACATACATATATCATTTTATCTTCATCTGGCATTACAGAAAGCATGAAAGTTTCCAACATCTTGTGCCATATATTGCAGTTCCATATATATATGTATCTTTGTGACTAATCATGCAATAGATATCACTCTTGGGGCAACAGAACCAAATCCAATATTTGCATTGACTGTAACAGAAGCTCTGATGTAGAGTTTACACGTAGACACCTACATATAGATGTTCAAGGACTACATAATTTCAGTAATTTCTAAGACTTTACATGACAGTAGCATTGGCTTTATTTTAGACTTGCATCAACTATGAATGATACAAATTCACATAACTTTAAACTTCATGGTTTTCACTTACTCTTTTATTTCCTTTAGCCAAATTTATTTTGAGTATTTCTAACTGAACACAACTCTGAAGATGGTATGGGTCCCTAGCTATCAGATAGAGATTTAAATATGAAAGTTTGTGATTAGCTCTGACCAGAAAGCAGGAGTCTGAAAGGTGTGTGATTGCTCTAGGGTTCTGAGGGATCTCTAGAAGTAGCAGGTGAAGTGAAAGTAGTTTACAAGGTCTACCATCCCCAAAGGTTTAGTTGTTCAAATGGATAAACAGTGAAAAAAATTGCATCAGCTGATGTCACCAGTTTTAAAACATATGTCTGTGTAAGTCACATTTATGGGAAGCCAAATAATTACATTTGTAGACCCATCCCTCATATACAGACTTTGGCAAACATAGAAAATTAATGGTAAATAGTACAAGTACATTCAGATAAACTAGAACGTGTTGCTCTAGAAATCCTGAAAGACTGTCATGGAACTTAACACAAACTCCTAAAATCCTATATTTTATCTAGCATATTTAAATTTTGAATAACATGAAGTTTAAAACAAAATATTTGTAACGTGACTACCTGTATGGAGCAGTGAGAATTACAACCAAAAGGTGGCAGTACTGTATACACTAAACATTGTGTCTAGGATTATCACAGAATTACAGAACCACAGAATATGCTGAGCTGGAAGGGACCCACAAGGATTATCGAGTACAACTCCTGGCCCTGCAGAGAACCACCCCAAGAGTCACACCGTGTGCCCAAGAGTATTGTCCAAACACTTCTTGAACTCTGTCAGGCTTGGTGCTGTGACCACTTCTCTGGGGAGCCTGTTCGAGTCTCCAACCACACTCTGGGTGAGAAACCTTTCTCTAATACCCATCATAAACCTTCCTGACACAATTTGAGGCCATTCCCTTGGGTCCTGTCACTGGTCACCAAAGGGAAGTGTCTGTCCCTCCTCTTCCCCTGACAAAGAAGTTGTAAACAGCAATGAGGATTCCCCTCTAGTCTTCTCCAGGCTAAACAGAAAAAGTGACCTCAACTTCTCCTCACACGGCTTCCCCTCAAGGCCCCTCATCATCCTCGTTTCCCTCCTTTGGAGAATCTCTAACAGCTTAATGTCTTTCTTATATTGTAGTGCCCAAAACTGCGCACAGGACTTGAGATGTGGTCGCCCCAGTGCAGAGCAGGGCGGGACAATCCCCTCATTTTTGTGGCTGGTGATGTTGTGCCTGATGCTCCCCAGGAGGACACAGTTGGCCCTCCTGGCTGCCAGGGCACTGATGACTCATATTCAGCTTGCCATCAACCAGGGATCACAGGTTCCTTTCCACATCACTGCTTTCCAGCATCTCATTACCCAGGCTGTACATACATCCAAGGTTACTCTATTCCAGGTGAAAAATCCACTTTTCTTTGAAGATCACATGGTTGGTAATTTCCCAGTTCTCTAATTTCTTAAGGTCTCTGCAGGGCCTCCCAGCCTTCAAGAGAGTCAACAGCTCCTCCTACTTGTCTATGAGCTTGCTGGGTTCCTCTTCCAGTTCTGTGTCCAAGTCATTTATGAAGATAACGAAGAGCACAGGGCCAAGAACGGAGCCCTGAGGAACTCCACTAGTGACAGGTCTCCAGTCTGATATCAACCCATTCATTGTAAGCCTTTGTGCCCAACTTGTGAGCCAGGTGCTCTCCCACCACATGATGTGTTTATCCAGCTGAATGCTGGACATATTGTCCAGAACAATACTATGAGAGACTGTATCAAAAGTTTTACTGCATTGAAATATTACTGTTGGGAGTCTTATATACACATTTTTATATGTACTGTGATTTAAACATGTTTATGTGTGTTTATACTGTCTTACTGGTATTTGTGACTGTGCATGAAAAACAAGAAGAAGAAATTACATTTTTTCATGTTCCTTAAGTCACTTTCTACTTCTATTACATCTTTTAAGCTCACAGGTCAAAGGCAATAAGAAGATATACATGCCATGAGAAAGTGGAATAAATAAGTAAAATTTAAATACAAATTTCCTTCAGAGAATTTTGTAGGGGAAGTGTTATCCTAAGAAAATTATTTAGACTTGGATTAGCCATTTCTGTTCTTTTTCAGAATTTACAGAGCATACATTTATTCTTTTACAATTAAAAGGAAATATTTATTTCTGGTAAGACTGTTGATCTGAAATAAATTAATACAACTAACTACAATTGTTGCAGATAATCATTTGGGATCAAAATTAAAGATTTTTATTACAGTACCTTTTATTATGCAGAAACAAGCTACTTATTTACAACCCCTATTTTCAAGAAATAGAAGTATCAACAAGTATCAATAAATTGTAAAATGTGAAATTATTAAAGATTAACAAGAACTAAAAGTGAACAGGCTGACCAGTACAGCTTCCTAATATTTCAGAATGAAATTTACATAACATACCTCTGGGATTGGAGCTAAACGTGTCTCTCTAGGCTTCTCATTCACAAATGTCTTTTAAAAAATAAATAACAATTCTGAAAGTTTTTCAGTATAGTGTAAGATAAGTTACATGAAGTAAAATTAATGATTTGAAAGAATATTATTGAACATTTAGTTTTGTGTCATTTCTTGAAAATTTTCCTTTGTTTTTCAAACCCTTCAGAAGTCAAAATCTCTTGCTTTCCTTGTATCTTTTTCTTACTGTATAATACAAGTTTTTATTTTTCCTCTTTCTTAGTAAGTATTTCACACTGCTAATTAATATCTCCTTAGTTAGTTCATTCCTGGGTCTTGGTAACCTCACCATTTACTTTGCATAAATACAAGTTCACTCCTTTGAAGTCAGTCAGCATTTTCCCTCTGAAATATGTTCTTGGTTCTACAAATGGTCTACTTTGGGGGCAGGTCCCATTGTGAAATTTAGATGGATCTTAGCTGGGACTTGGCCCCATCCAACTTTCTGAGCTGTTGTGCACAGTCATAGCAGGCTTTGAACCCCAAAACTCCCCCATATGTTGTGACACTGGTCTTTTGAAGTTAGAGAAACACTGCTTTTACAGTCACCACTATGGTGACCCAATCCTATTTTTTTAGACACCACGAAAAAGAAAAACAAACATAGTTTTAGAGCCACAGAGGACTAAAGGACACTCAAGGCCAAGTGCTGTGGGTGTAGCTAGGCTGCTCAAGAAGGGGTGAAGCATGAGCAGTCTGACCACCAGCCCAGCCAGTCCACACAGGCTGGCCTCCAGGTCAGGGATCAGGTCCAAGTGGAATATAAGCTCAGAGAAAGCAAAATATCCAAAGTATTCCGGAAACATACTTGTGTTTTCAGCTCCTGTTTTCTCCCCTTACCCAAATATAGAGTATTTTTCTATGACACTTTCTGAAATTAGGCAAGTTGTGATGGATGCACTCAACATCATATTAAAACCACTTTTGCTAATATATCTGATAGTAATTCTTTAAGCCAAACAAATCATTCATTTACGACACAAGTGAAAATATATGGGAAACAATGAGCAGTGTCAAGGACCCTGTAGAGCTCTCCAGAGGACTATTAGTAAAGGTTAATGATTTATGAGACCCAGAACAAAAGGAGAGAGATTCAAATCAAGTTACCTGCTAAGAATATAATTATATCTAAGCTAGAAATCCAATATTTCTCACCATATCAGTAAAAATAAGACTGACAGACACTGACCTTCCAGGTTCCCAAAGAAAGATTAGATTATTTTTAAGAGGAAAAAAAGAAAAATACATTCACTATCTTCTTTCTTCTGGTTATCAGATACCAGAGGAGCAGAAAGCAACTTCAGTTCTCCCACATCTCCACAAGTAGAGACAGAAAGGGGAGAGTTGTTTGAAGTACTTTTTTGGCTTTTCTTGATTTAAAGTTTTATGAGTAGCAGAGGAGGATACTGAAAGTTTCTGATGGCTTTTAAAGAACAGGTGGAATTTAACCTGACCTACTGTAGAAGAGAACTCCCAGGAAAAAGGAACTGCGAGAATACAAAAACCACAGGTGAAGCCAAGACAGTAGAGATAAAAGATGGATTCACAAAAACTAATTTTATCCTGTACAAGACGATTTCATAGAACTGTCTCCATAGTGCTTGGAAAGAGTCTATTTCAGATGTAATATGAAAAAAATCTAAAATTATTCTCTTGTTCTGAATTACCTGGTGGAGTTGGCTGTCCCTTACAAATGACTATAGAGTGATGTGAGGGAAGTTAGTGCTTTTGGATAGAAGTTTACAATTTTAGTGAATTGAAATTTACTGATCAGAAGAGAAAGAAAAAGATAAATTTAACATTTAAAAGGCAGTAATTAAATCTGATCTAAAATGGTTTTCTTGTATTAAAAGCAAAAATATACAGAAACAAAAATTGCTAGAATTTTGAAGACACCAAGAGTGCTGAGAAATCCTGAGCATATTATTTGTTTAGAATACTTTATTTTTCTATCTCAAATGTAAAATTTTAAAATAAAATAATAAATAGTAAAAAATGAAATAAGAATTAAAAAAAATTGGAAACATTTATGTCTTCTACTACTGTAGTACTGTTATCAGTGTTTCTCTGAAATGTCACTTTTCTTATGCTAACACTATGAATTTTCTTCTAAGAGGAACATACTCTTTCCAGAACAGGTGCAGAAAACATAAACAAATTGAGTTTATAGTGTATATCTACTTGTCTTGATGTAAACTTCATTACAGGTCACATAAAGTTCTCTGTGCTTCCTGAGGTGTACTGTTATGAGACATCCACCAGAGCAGTGGCATTTTTACTTTTAACTGTGACTAAGCTCAGTACTTTAGAACTGATTGATGCCTGTCAAACAACCTCAGGCAGCAGAGGAGCAGGTTTATTTAATCTGTGAATCTGCGTGTCTGTGTATGTGTGTGTGATTGCAGGTGTGGTTACATACATGATTTTTTATAAATATGTTTATATATGTATTTGTACATACACACATACACAATTATTGTTTTGCCTTGATGAATTTCATTGAGCCTCCTCCTTAGTATTTGTAGGTGCTATTAATTTTAAAATGTAGTACAGAAGGAACACACAGAGCCTCCCTATTTTTCATTCTCCCTTGATCCACCCACACAAATGAACAAGCAACTCTTCCCACTGAACGCTCCCTCCTAGCACCTGGGAATGTTAGGAAACTGCTACCTTCCTTCTGCTTTTGTTTGTGGAGAGCAGATTTCAGTGTTGATGTATTTGGCAGAGGATGTATTTGTTACAAAATGGAAAAGAAAGCAAAAATCAAGCAAACAATAGATTTAAATTTGCATAATATTTTTGATTGGAAATTCTCTAGAAACCCCACTGAATGTTTAAATCAACTCATTTATGCACTGGTCTTTTTATCCTACTAATGTAGCAGTAATTTTTAAAATTAATTTCTACTGCTGAAAAAGCCTTAAAGTGCAGTAAGGCAGTTAGAATTTCTTTTTTTTAAAAAAGGAAAGACATAAACACAAATTCTCTCCCAGTATAGTTAACCTGGAAAATTTTAAGTCTTAATGTTTATTTTCATCCTAGATTTTTTTAACTAATGTTTTTATTTTATTAAAATTGAGTTTACAACCGTTCTCTAAAGAAAAATTTTAACTTTGAAAAGTCATTTAGAGATTTGAATATGAAAACCTGTAGTCTGTAAACCTACAGAAATATTAATCTGAAAATTTCATCTTTATTAGAATCCATTAAAAATATAGGTGAAACTACTTCAGAGAAATTGTGATCCTGCTACTAGATATGGCTAATTTAGATACTTTCTTGTTTGTTATAGTTCTATTCAAATTCTATGCGTGTGGGACTCTCTCTTTATAATTTGACTTAGATATCTCTGTTCACTTGACGGGTAGTTTCTCTGCCATTAACCTCTGGTATTTTTGTCTTGTCTGGTTTTAAGTATCCCAGTGCTTGTCATTGCAGCTATTCTAATTCCCTGAGGATTCTAATTCCCTTTCATTTTATACATACACACCGACTTCGAGAAGATGCACATTCCCAGAACACAGATACCTCACTTCTACTTTTGCAGTAGTGCACTCCATCCTTCCCTTAATAGCCCCAACTGTAATACAGAAACAGAGTAAACTTTTGTTATGAGGAAAAAGCTCCATTGCAGCGAGAGACAACTAACGATGTAGTCAAGTCCACTGAAGTTTATTGCAAATTGAGAGTAGACATAAACTACTAAGCAAGAAATATTTACCAAATAAGTAATTACCTTTACCAAAAGGTGGAGAATAAAATGCAAAGCACCAAATGAGGTGGCAAGCAGAAAGAATGAATTAGAATACTCACAAGATTTTTTAAAATTGGTTTATTTATTAAAGGATTAGTTTTTGTTTTCATGCTGCATCAGCTTCAATCAGCTAATCTGTAACTCACTTGAAAAATGGATTCCAGTCTGTGGGTGATAAGCCAATATACCGGATATGGCACTGGACCATAACTACCTTTCCAAGCAGTAGTAAAATGAGCAGTTGCACTGTATGTGTTTGACTAATGTCCTGGAGAATTAGTGATGTAGAAACAAACAGACAACCTGGTGTTATCACATTTCAGTTTAGAAACTGAAACATTTTAGTCCAGCAAGATATCCAAAGATTATTCCAGCATAAAACTACATCAGACTCATCTCTTGGGAGCAAAGGGAAAAGAAAATTCTGTATAAACTTTTTAAAATCTTTTTAACAGGTGTTGTCATGCAAGTATGGGGCCATTGAATGATACACCCTCAATTATACCAGTCATATAAGACTTTGCCAGCACCATTCCTTTCAAGGTTACATTTCAAAACTGACAGTCTTTTTCCATCAGTGATTTGGGGAAGTTTAGAAAGAAAGGATATTTCCTGATTTATTTCCTGTTTCAAAAAGACCTGATTTTTGATCACTTGGAAATGGGATCTTGTTAGTCGTCAGATACTAGGTAGCAACCTACTAATTTCATTTTGATAACGTCTGTTTTTTCTATAATATCAGATATAAAATAATGGCACTTTTCTGACAGGAATTAAGTTACTTCCCAGTGTTTTTTCTCAGGGCATTATGGAGTACAAAAAGGATGTGTTGACTATTAAGCATTATCAATATACTTTATATCACAGGGTGGAATATATGAGGGGCAACTGGAGACAGATTAAAAAGAATCAGACAAAAATCAAAACTACTTATGCAGAGCATCCTGCTGTGGTAATAATGAAACACCCTGAAAATTGCAAGGCATAAAACAGATAAAAAGCTAATATATGTTTAGGAGAAGTCATTTAAATTTTATTACTTTTAACATTTTTTAAAGATTCAAAACTTGTAGATGTTGTAGCAGAAGTGAGTGAGGTGAGGTGAGATGAGGAAGTAGGGATTTAAATGAAGAAACAATTGTGTTTTTACAAATCATGTTTGGAAAATAATGAAAAATGGACAGGAATACAAATGGAAGAAATAAGATGTTTGTGATTCCTCATCTTTGGAATGAACTGCATTTGTAAAAGATCTATTGCATTCTTCATAAGTTTATACTAAGATTTTTAAAGATATTAACATGATTACAAATGTTTTTGTGACAGGGGAAATAATTCCATCTAGGAAATATGGAAAAATTCTGAGTAGGAATAATAATATTACCTGAAATATTTACATTTTTTGACAGAGGAAAAAACTTGTTTTGAGAACTCGACAATCCATTTTTTTTTCCTCTCCTTACACTTCATAGATGCCTCTTGTTCATGATAAGATTGCCATAAAGTTGGCTAAGCAGAGTCTTCAGTTTCAATTATGCATACAACCTTGAAGATGTTAGAAGAAATTTTATCACCTGCGAAGATGGGCATCAATTATGTATGTGTGAGCCAGATTTTCTAGGAAGTTAGAATGACAGAGTGTGATGGAAGATACTATGTTTGAACCTTTTCCCCTCCTCTCTCCCCTGAGAGTTTTCTAACAGATATAAATTGCTCATTGGTTTTGATTCCTGATTTTGCTGTAAAATATAATGGTGTAATGGTGTAGTGGTAAAAATAAATAGTGTGCATGGGTTTTTTTGGAAAATAATAAAAAATCCAACCTGAAATCTCAATTATTTTATTATTTTAAGCTTCTGAATAGGTTGCTCAAATTCTAAACAAAATAACGTTATTATTTCACTTAGGTTTCACAATAGTGTAAGTCTTAGAGTTAATGGAATTTCATGTGCATAACAGGAGAAAAGTACAGAGAAAATCAGGCCCTTTTTTAAAGCCCTTTCCCCCTCAGAGAGTTGCTATTTATCAAAGGGAAAATCAACTCACTCTACTAATGTGATAAAATTTAAATCACAAAATTAAATATGTGGCTTGAGTGAAAACAGTTTGCTGAAAGTATCTGAATACAAAGCAGTCTAATCCAGGTTTTTCAAAAGCAAGATTAAACAATGTTTTAATTAACAGATTGAAGTGTTTTGTTTCTATATGTAGGCCTCCCTCACTGTTTTTATGAGAAATTTCATCAGCCTTACAATATAAGACTTCCTTTAGGAATATACTAGCATTACATATTTAAGACCAATGAAGATTTACAACACACAGTATTGGTTAGCCAGAAGTGTTCCTGAATTTGGATTATACTCAAGTGAACGAAAAGAAAGCAGTAGCTGGCAGAACTGAAAGATTAAAAGGAAAAAGAAGCAACATTTTAATTTTCATGTAAAATAATTCTCATTAGAGAATTGGGTAAATTAATAACTTATTTTCTTTCAAAATTAGGAAAACACTTGGATTAACCCCAAAAAGAATTGGTTTTTAGTTGAATCACCAGACTTCTATTGTTACTGTCATTCTAATTCTGGATAGCTTTGTTATGGATTTAAATGTTCCCCCATGATCTAGTTTCAGTAGCAGTCTAAGGTAGGAAATTCCATTATGTAAAGTTGCTTCATCAAATAAATATATACTTCAGATTTTCATTCTCAATCAGTATGAAAAACAATTTTTAAATATTGGATATTATAGCAAAAGACTGTAGAAGAAAGGAAGTTTAGACTTGTAATCATTTATTATATAAACTTAAAGGTAAACCTCATATTAATTAGTGAACTTAGAAGATGGAGCACTAATTTCAGAAGGAAAAAATGATGATCCAAAAGCCAAAAGATGTTCCCTGGACATCATCTGTACAACAATGGCAGTGGAAGCACTTTTAAAAATGCTTCTGTATTAATGACTCATTTTAACATAACAAGAATGAAACCTTTCACCTTATTAACCAATATTTTGCCCATGAAAAAACGTGAAGATATTATGAAGTAGCCAAAGCTGGTGAAAGAAATTATTCAGCAGGGTAGATATCATCTTGTGTCAGATAAGCAAAATACAGTTGAAGTTTCTAACAGCTTGTATTGCTTAGTTCACTCCTTTCTTCTCTTTCTGATCGCTGCTTTGGCAGCATCTATTATATTACTCAAAAGCCCGTTTTCATTAAATGACTGTGTTGATTTGGAGTGACAGTGCTTTTCAGTCACTTTAGTAAATGAGCATTTCTCCTCAGCAATCTTCTGAGAAGTGTCAAGAAAAAACAGTACTTTCAAAAAATTCTGAAATTGGGTTGCCGGTGTTGCGAGATGCCAATACTGCCTTTTTTCTATATGTCGGAATAAACTCTTAATAATAATAATAACAATGATAGAAGCAACATAGAAACCTTTTATCCTACAAAATATGTGGAAGGGATGGGGAGGGAGAGGAATATTAGGAGTATTCTGTGTCATTTTAATGACCATTATAATTGAGATGAGGAGATTAATTCTTGTTCTACCATGGAATTATGTCAGAGAAACTGTGAAGCTCTGTGTTTGATGTGTGTATTGCTTGTTCTATTCTCAGGTAAACATTTGACTATTTGATTGTAAGACATCAGCAACAACAAAGAAATAATAAAAAAGAATTCTCCAGAGGTATTATGCTCAGATATATGCTTCACAGATCTTTCTATGAAGAAGAGTGATGGTGGATGAGGGAGAAATTCCTTATCGTCTTTATTTAACTCAACTGCTACAATTTGGGTAATAATTTCTCTTTAGGAAAGTAATTTTCCAGTATCATCCACTGTGCTGAAAGGAAAAATAAAAAATTCTAGTCCCTAAATGGCAAGCAGCAAGTCAGTGACGAGGCATCTCAATTGTCTGCAGAAAATCATGGTAGGCTGGCCATTTATGGGATTACTTGTGCAGTGAGTCCATGTGAGTTACACTCATCCCAGTTGTGGCATTCTGGGGAACAGATGGAAACAGACAATTTAAGTTAAAGAGTGGTGATCTGTTCCTGTTCAGGAATTTCACAAAATTGTTCTCCTTAATTAGAAATGAGAAGTGAATTATTTCTCAGCTCCTTGGTGTGAAGTGGGACAGAAAGAAGCCAATATTTCAACTTTTACCAATATTTCCCAAAAACAAGAACAGTTGCCAATCTGATTTAAAAAGGATAGATAAAATTCTTCTAGAGCATTCAGGAAAAGTCTTGGCTATGAAGACTTTGGATACACTAATACAAGTCTTACACTTTTAATATATGTGTACTGGTATGTATTTGCCAAAATAGTCATGAGAACAGAGAGAACATAAGATAAAAAGATTTTGATTTGGAAACCAATATAGATGGAAAAAGGGATGGGATGAGTACCTAAGTTAACAAATCTTTATTCAGTAAAAAGTATTATTATAGAGAATTTAAAAAAGAGGTTAGAACTTTCATTCTGCTTGGTTAGCTACCTGCCTGTCCCAAAACATTAAGTTTATAGAATCATAGAATCATTTAGGTTGAAAAAGATCTTAGAGATCATAAAATAGTTCACTAAATGTTGACTTTCCTTCAGGAATACCTTTTCTGCTCTGGGAAGGTCAAGTGTAAAGCTGTGTTGCTTCCTGCTATACAATTGCTGGTAGTTACTTGGGTGCTTGGGCATCACCAGCTAAGATCAGGCATTTGTTCCCATGCTTCTTTCCCATCTCCGGGATCTTCCCCCAATTCTGAGAGCTTTCCTTCAGCTAGGATCTTCCACTTATTCTTTCTGAATCCCTTCCTTCTTTCCTCAGCCACCTCTTTACTTCAGAATTTCTTATTTTTTTGTAGTAATTTCTTTTTGGAAACATCTAGTCCCTGGTTTTTACAATCGAAATGTTTTGTAATTGCTAGGGGGTTTTGTCTACTGTCTCTATTAAATGGACTATTCACTTCAGTTTAATCAAAGTGTTTTCAAAATTTGCAACTTGTTCATACCAGGGACAGCTAGCAAGTATCAGGCTTCCCACTGAAAGTTCAAGAATTCAGTTTTACACATTTATTCACTGTGACATCCAGTTAGATTCCTTGAGTTTACATTCAAAATTGAAGAACTTTTCCCCTTTTTTTTTTCTTCCCACATGCAACACATGGGAAAGGATCTTTCCCCAATAAGTAACTTACCTCTCAATAAATAGACTTCTATTTATTGAGAAGTCTAACAAATCCTTTTCGTTTCCATCTTGGATGTGAAGTGTTGTTCCACACAATGTCAAGCCAATTCTTTGATCATTTAGTTTTCTGGCTTTGCATAGTCTGTTAGCCCTAGATACAACTTCCTGCTAAACCAGAGGGCATAGGGAATTTGACCAGAACTTCATCCTCGCCTGTTACACGTATTAAGCTGGTGATTAATTCTTTACAATAGGAAACATGGATTTTTCTTCTGGCTTCCTGAAGTCCAGAAGAGGTAACCTGAAGATTGTTTCCTGTATGGACTCTGAAAAATGTGTATCATTTCCAACTCTGTCCATTGCATAATTTATTGTAAGATCACTGGTCTGGGAATAAGCTTGGGTTCAGTTTGTGTCACAAAATGTATTCAGTTGTGTCACACATGTATTCATGAATTTCTGGAAAGCATATAGAAACATATTTCTATATAGGAGTCTTTCAGGTTTAGAAAGAGCTGTGCAAGATTTTGAAAAGTTCATCACTACATAAATGTTTTATCAAGTTGCCTAAATTCGTACACGTGCTCAGGCTTTAATCTAAACAGACAGAAAAAAGAGATCATTTTTCTTTCTGCTTCATTTTTATAAATTGTTTCACTACTGAATTGATTCACCAACTGCATCAGCTGAAGATTCAGCCAAAGCTCTCATGGAACATTTTTCTTTGCAGCTGCACAAACTGAATGGCAGGAAATATTTCAGACAGTTCTGTGGCTGTTACAAAGAATACAATACTCTAATGCAGGAAACTACAGTCCATTGCATTTTATATCTAATTCCTACGAGTGCCTCAAACATCTTAAAAATAATAGGAAAACAGCATTAGAGTGTTAATATTCTGTGTACAGTCAGACAGAGTTCACCTTAACATTTGCACATTTCTTAGGCTTAAAGCTTTTTTTATTTTGTGGGAATGATGGAGGGGTTTATATATAGTAAACTAATTAATGGTATGATCAGCTTTCACATGAGCCAAAATCTTCAAAACAAAGTATAAATATTTAAGTGGATTTAATATTTTAATTCATCATCCACACTTCTCTTATTTATCTCACTTTTTATTTGAGTGGGGCTTTTATTGGTTACTCTTTGGTTTCATTGTTTGTTTATCTTTTTTAATACTTTTGGTTTTCCCACATGTTTTACTAGGAAGGTTATTAAAGGCTTTGAGGGGAGGATGTTACTGCAGCTATTTTATTGAAAGATTTAATTCATATTCCTACACATTGTCTGATAAGAATTTCCTAACTGAGGTGTGTGATGTAACTGTTTAATTCTTTTGTTGTTTACAGTGCTTTTTATTTGTGTTGTGTTCAAAACATATGGCAGAACACCAAAAAAGGCAAACACCTGTTTATTATTAGATAGTTCTTTCTGAATTAAGTGGAACTGCACAGAAGAAAAAATGGATTGCTATTTTTCTGTAGCCAAATGATCATGAGTAGTTTGGAAAAATCTGGAAAGTCAGATGAGATGAAGGTAATGTGGCATCACACAAACAGAGAGAAAAAAAGCCAGGAATAAAAAAATTAAAAAATCAAAACCTAACAAAAAAACGGAAAGAGGAAATCTTCCTGGGCAGAGACTTTGTTGCAATACAGTAAGACCCTGAGAATCTCTGAACTCAGACCTAAGCAAAAAGTAGAGCCTTACCCAGAAAGAACTAAGAAGAAAAATGACAGATTTTTTCAGTTTCTTTTATTTCAGGCTTTTCCATAAATACAATTCTATTCTGTTTCAAATGATGCTTAATCTCAATGTGTTTGCTAACAATATATACAGGTAGGGTTTTTAATGATGGCAGCATGTGAAAGGGAAAAATGTTGCAAAAATCTACTGAAATAAATACATATATTACTCCTACTAGATATACCATTTTTTCAGTTGCTGATTTTCTTTGGTAGAATTTCCCTGCTAGGTATGGTCTAGTTCCATATTAGAAAATTTCTGTTTGATGAATAAAACCCTAATGACTAAATTTTGCTTTACAGACCTATCCCATTTCCTGCATGAAGGGTAGCTAGCTTAAGTATAAAAGCACAATTATTCTTTCTTTGCAACCTTAATTACTCAGTTGCCAACACAAGCAGCTCCAGAGCCAGCATGATCTGCAGCACAGCACTCTAGTGTGGTGCACAGGAGTGTTCCTGAACAGAAGAAACCTCAAGGGGAGCCAAAAGAGCCACTGGGAACTCCCAGCTTGTGCAACAGCAGCTGACAGGACCTGGGCAGGGCCAGAAGCAGTGGTGGCCAGGCTTCCCCACCTTAGTGAGCACTAGCAGCCAGGAGTGCCACCAAGAGTGTGGGCAAACAGTCATGGTGCATCAGCCAGGGCATGGCATGACATTTGTGTGGCAGTTCACATGGAAGGGCACACAGAAAGGGTGCTGAAGCTTTGCCAGCTTGACCAGGGAGCAATGGCATCCACCCAGTACAAATCCATGGCCTCTCTAAGCTCTGCATTCACCACGACTGACACAGCAGCCCAGACAGAGCTCTGCTGGGGACATGCTGCACACCCAGGCATCAGCTGCAGGTTGTGCCCAGCTTTTATGCCAGTACCAGATGGCAGCAGTCTGCACACCTGTGGGACATGTGTCCTGGCAGAGGAAATCCTCTGCTTAGGGACAAAGCTCTGAGAGAAGGCGAGTCTGAAACGCAGACTACTGGAGTCACACTCTACCTTCCCTGGGACAGGACAGACAGATATCCTGATATGAAGGATTCCCTATCTTCTCTTCACCTGGCTGAATGTGTTGACTCAATTGATAGTGGGCAAGGGTGACAAATTCCTGCCTGGCACAGCAGACATATCACTCCTGTGGCTGCCCCACTTTCCCAGGTGTCATGACTTAATAGGTACAAGGTTTTGCAAGTGGAACTGAACAGTAATAATGATGAAATTCATCTGTCTTGAAGGTGTTGCTGAGTTTAAGTTGTTCTACAGCCTGCATCAAAATTGCTTCCATAAAGAAGATAACTTGAAGACACAGCTGGTGAATGAGTCAACCAGGGGAGGTGCCCCATTAGACCTGCTGTTCCTGAAAAGAGAAGAACTAGTTAGCGGGTGATGTGATAGTTGAAGGCCATATTGGGCATAGAAATCATGAAAATATAGTTTTCAAATTTTAGGGAAGTAAGGAAGTCTGTTCGGTTTTCAGTCCCTCACTACAAGAAAAACATTTAGGTGCTGGAGTGTGTCTAAAAAAGAGCAGTGGAGGTGGTGAAAGGTCTGGAGCACAAGTCCTGTGAGGAACAGCTGAGGGAACAGGGGTTGTTTAGCCAGAGGCTCAGGAGAATCCTTATTGCTCTCTACAACTAGTTGAAATTTGGTTCAGATCCACAGAAATCAGAATCACAAAATATTCTGAATTAGAAGGGAGCTACAAGGATCATCGAGTCCAACACTTAAGTGAATGGTGCATATGGGGATTGAACCCAAAACCTTGTCATTTTTAGCACAATGCTTGAAAGAGCGTGCTGAGATGGGGGTCAGTCTCTTCTCCCAGATTGCAAGTGACGTAATGAGAGGCCTTAAGAGGCCTCATGTTGTGCCAAGGGAGATTGACGTTGTGTATTAGGAGAAATTTATTCTCTGAAAGGGTTGTCAAGCATTGGAACAGGTTTCTCAGGAAAGTGGCTGAGTCCCCATTCCTGCAGGTATTTGAAAGACCTCTAGCTGTGGTGCTTAGGGACATTGTTTAGTCGTTGATTTGGCAGCGCTGGGTTAAGGGTTGGATTTGATAATCTTCAAGATCCTTTCCAACCTTAGTAATTCTATGGTTCTATGAATAATAATTTTTCCACATGATGGAAAAATATTAATTGCTTTTTTAAAAGAAAGCTAATGCTATTTGAGTTCCTCTCTTGATTTCAGTATTTTTGTTTTCAGTGCAAGTTGCTTTGCATTTCTCAAAATACCGAGATGAAGTCAAATTCTTCTATTAATATGGGCTAAAGGAAGCATATTTAACAGAGAAGATGGGTAAACATTTAATGAGGACACTTTGAATAATTCCTAGCTGACTATAAATAGTTGACAAAACTGATTATAAATTGAGGCATCGTGCCTGGCATATGAAGTGTGAAAAAAGCAATCTGAATAGCTGTAAAGCTTGCCTTTGAAGTGCTAAGGGTGATATCCATTAGGCCACTCACATTTTCGTTTGGGGGGTTGGTTGGTTTTTTTTCTTTTGTTTTTTTCCTGCATTTTGCTGCAATAGACTTATTGACAAGGCAGTTTTAGGGAATTTTAAAATTTCTGTATTTACTATAATTTGATTATATATGTCTGTTTTCCTTACTCTTCAATTACGTGACGGCAATTTAAATGCTCCAAACTAAAGTATGGTAATGAGCTCTTCAGGGAATTAAACTTAAATCAGCCTGGTAACTGAAACTAGTAAAGAACACAGAATCCTGCATATCTGTTGACATATAACTTTGATATCATATGATACCTTTATGCTCTCTAATTTTCCCGATTAAGCTCTTGGTATTGCTGATTTTGCCTAAAGAGCTGAAGGCCCAGAGTTTTGCCATACATCCAGAGCTGGGTGTGTGGATGTGCTGGGATATGTGCTGGGATAAATTAGACATCATCAGAGGGCTGATGAATATGATGCAGGACCTGTGGAATACCTCTTCTCTTAGTGCAACCACTGACCTCCCAGGATCACCTTTAGCATATTAAATGGCAGAGCACACCTTTCTGTGCTTTCTTCATGGTTACAATCGAATTTTGTTTCTGCTACTCTGTGATGCTTAGGACATGTAAATCCTTTGTTTTCCCTCAACTCATGGACACCAAATTTCAAGAAAACCCTGACATTTCACAAGCCAGATCTACCTTTTACTAACAGTGAAATGTCTTCCTTTTTTCAGAATGCCATTGTATCACCCTATTTTCCATGAATGATATTCTAAAGTTCTGTCACACGTTCCTTGGTTTTGCAACACTTGCAGCTTTTGTCAAGTTCTGCAAGCAGAGGCAACATGACTGGTTCTTCTGGCGTGCCTTTCATCTTGCTATGTTTCTTTTTTGCTATAGTACCTCTTTTGGCTAATCCTTACATGTATTGTACATCTGTGTGCTTATCCTTGTTTTATTTGCTGAGACTCATATACATAGGTTGTATTACTGTCTAAACTATTTAACCTTAGGATTTGCCATAAATATTTCACAGCATATTTTGATATCTACAATGTCAGCTTTAAATTATCTACCAAGAAAATAATAATAAATACAAAGAAAAGATGATAAAAAGTCACAGTTTGTGCAATCAGATATTTCAGGTACATTTTACATAAAATAGTATTTGTGGAAACATTAAAGACTGTGTCAAAAACATTAAGTATAACAATGATTTTTCCTGCTAGGACAAAACTATTTCTTCAAAGGAGTTTAGTTTCAGCATTGATTCAATAGTCTTTACTTCTTACAAATTTTGAACTGCCATTGTCATTGATACTGTAACAAACCCCACTGTTATCTCCCAATGGCTGGTGATTCAGTGCTTCAACAGCTTTTATGTCCTACCAAGAAACTTTGGGTCTTTTTCTCATATAATTTTTAACATTTCCAGCATGGCATCTTGAGCTAGTTGCATTTGACTCCTCATAGCTGAGGCATATAGTCAGGAACAAAACTCAAATGGATGATCAGTTGCAGAAGTATGTTTTATGACAAGATCAGTCATCTCTAGAAGTGCCAATGTCTTAAAGTTAATCTGAATGGTTAGCTCAGATTAAAAAAAAAAGAACATTATAGATGTTTGAATAAACAAGCTATGTTCCAAGACCTTTTGAAACCCCTGAGGCTGGAGTGTACCAGGCACAGTTGACATTCTGGCTTTAAAGCCATGAAATTGGTAAGAATGTCAACTGCACTGCACATCTCCAGCTTCTACAGAATGGATGACATTTCACAGATATTATGTTAATACTTATATTTTTTAACTTTTCCATTAATGTGGATTTTCTTTTTTTTTTTTTTGGGGGGGGGACAAAATGCAAACCTGTTTGTATTTAATTTAAACAAGATCCAAACTTAACATAAATGTATTTTCACACTAAAATCTTAATTCTTATTAAATTCTTGCAATATCAGTAACTCAATTTCCAAGGTTTCTCATTTTGAGTATAAATAATAGCTTTATCTTAAAAAAAATTAAGAGATGAATATTCTCAAACCTATGACTTTAGTAGGCATAAAAGTTTAGGTTTTTTTTTTTCTGAAAAAATGCAGTAGGTATGTTTTGTCATACTATTCCAACAGTGTATTGCAGACAGTTTTCTTAGATTAAAAGATATGAAATAAATAAATAAATAAATTTTATTTTTCATTTCATATGAAGTAGAAAGGAAAGATTAATATATATATATTTCTCTATTGTCTAGTTGAGGCAAAGAAGACTATATCAGCAATTTAATTTCATTTGTGTCACTGTGACAGCAAAGTCACATAGCCTTAAATTAATGCACAAGACAGAGGAAGACTGCATTTCAGTTTGCACAAAAGTTCTGCGACAAAGACGCAGTGAACTAGAAACACAGCAGTTAGGAACGCTGGGCATTACCACTGTCTTTATCTTTATTTCATCAAACTGACAACACAGTCAGAGCTCTTTCAGTTGGGGCATATATTGCATTTGTTGTGAAAGTTCTTGAGTGTTTTGGCAAACTGGGAATGCTCAGCATGAATTTCATCTAAGTTAAAAATCACAGTGTGACTTGGCATTAAGTACTGAGCCCTTTTGAAAAGAAGAAAGGGTATTAATATTCTCCGTTTTTCAAAGAATGCAACCAAAATACATTTTCATTTTGCTACTTTCTACACAAAAGCAAATTATAAAATCAAGCAAAAAAAGCTAAAACAAATCGCTAAGGATTACCAATCTCATCTCAACCTGTTTGAACAATGTATGAAGGCATAGTTAGAGAAGCTGCAGAAATCAATGCAAATTATCTCTCTTTGTCTTATGATGTGATTGTATAGCACAGTATCGTAGAACTGGTAAGGTCAGAAAGACCCTCTGGAATTCCTCTTGTTCAGTGTTGCTGCTAAGAACTGGATCAGTTACAGTAGGTTACATAGGGCTGTGTCCAAGCTGAGTTATCAATATCTCCAAAGAGGGAGTCTCCACAAAATCTCTGGAAAACTTGGCCTAGTGTTTGACCACTTTTACAGTAAAAAAGGCTTTTTCTTGTGTTTACACATAATTTCTTGTATATAAGTTTGTGTCTTATCCATTCATTGAATATCGCTGAGATAAGGTTTTCTTCTTCACTACCCTCTGGGTAAACTCCATCAGTTATTTAGACACATTGGTAAGATTTCCTCAAGCCTTCTCTTTCTTAGGTTGAACAGTCTTGCAACCTCTCCTATGTCAAATGCTTGAAGTCCTTAATGATCTTCATAATCCTTCGCAAAACTTGCTCCAGTATGTCCACATCTCCTTTCTACTGAAGAGCTCAGATCTGGACACAGTACTCCTGAGATGGCCTCTACAGTGCTGAGTTAGAAGGAAGAATTATCTCCCAAAACCTCTTTACAAAGTTCTTCCCGATGGAGCCTGGGAAGTTGCTGGCCTCTTTTTCTGCAATAGGCCATTACTGGCTAATGTTCAATTTTCAGTTCATCAGGCTCTTCTCTTCCCCAGTTCCTTTTCAGGTGTCCAGCCCCAGCATGTGCTCATGCACGGGCTTATTTCTTCCCAGGTTCAGGACTTTCAAATTTCATTTGCTGAACTATTTGACATTATTGATAGGCCCATTTCTCCTGCCTATCCAAGTATTACTGGCCAAAATTTTTTTGACATTTTGCTCTCATTTTTTTTCTTATTTCACAATTTTTTAGATGCATCTAATGCAAAGACTATATTATGCTACCCCCAAGACATTTAGAAAATCCACATTATGTTTCAATTAGGCAATCCTAAATACTCTTTCCAAGTATTCAATCTTTATGAGAAAAACTAATAAACCTACAGTAAACTATCATCTGCTCTTTTAAAGTGCATTGGTTCCTCCAGAAAAAAAATTGATGCTTTCAATAGTGTTTTAACAGGACAAGAGAATTCCGTGATCAAGTTGTTAAGATCCAATTACTGAGAGATGCCTCTGCCCAAATTAAGGTGCAATTGAGACCATATGACGAAGTCAATAGTATGGATTTTATTTAACAAAAAAATATGAGGTAGAGAGAAAGAAAGAGAAAAAGGAGAGGGAGGGGAGAGAGAAACAGACAGATTAAGCAGAAGGTAATCACCACCTGTGGGTCTAGTGGCATCCCACTTGTCCGTCTTCACCCTGGGCGTCTTGGTGGTGGTGGATCCCAAGGTCATTCAAAACTTTTCACTATTTATACATTTTATACTGTAAACAAAGGAATTAATGCTCATTACCTACACAATTCTCTTACGCTATTGGTTAAATTATTCCCTTGCCTCTAATGCTAATCAGTCTTCATGCTCAGCCTTTCTCTTCTTTTGAGTTGATGGTTTCCTGAGTCAGCGGTTGGTGGTCTTGATCTCCCCCTGCCGGAATTACCCAGTCTGAGCTGATTTCAGCACAGTTGCTGAGTTGACTTTCATTGTGGCCCATAAATTCTTTTTCTTTGTGTCCATTGTCAGTAATTCATTCTTCTCCAGCTTTGTTATCCTGCCTCTAGGTCTGAGATAACACTCGGAAAATAGTATCACCTTTATCTTATCTCAAGTACTTGTCATGGTGTCTTAACTTAGAGTCTAAGTTCTGGGTATCCACAGAGGTATATCTGGGAGGGAGGGGCGTAGATGCCATGTGTTCCATAACTTTGGGTGTTCTTTGTTCAACCAGTGCTATGTGTACGAGCAGTTGCCACAGTGGGAATTTTCGTCTGGATGCATTACCCAGGATGTGCTAACCAGATCTTGCCTCTGCTGGGCCTGGAATCAGCAACATCCTGTTGCTCCCTTCTGTGCTTATCTCATGGCAAAATCCTTCTGTGGCCTTAAACAGTGCTTGAGACGGGAAACTCTGCTCCTTAAGTCCCTACACAAGTATTTTCCTTCCATCAAGTTTATTTCCATCAGAAATTTGCTAATTAGCTTCTTGTCTGCTAATATATTTGAGATATCTATTATATATATAGGTATATAGGCATACACATACATATATTTATAAATATATCTAAGATTAAATATATTTAAATGTCAATTATCAAACATAAATAATATTTTATTTAATAGATTTAATATAGTTAATATAATAAATGTGCTTAATATATTTATTGAATATATTTCATATGTGTTTAACAGCTTTATATATTTAACAGGAAACTAGGGGAGGTATGTGTAGCTGCATTCAAAAAGTATTAATAATGACAATATTCTCTAATGTTTACTAATTAAGTATTAATGGAAAATTTCCTTCCCTATATCTGATTTTGCTCCCTTTATTTTATATTAAAATGGATTTAACTTTAATTTGATTCATCTTCCTCAATGTAAGTTACTGATGGTTGTAATGAAGGAGGCATCAATGAAGCTGAAAAGCTACAAATCCATCTCTGCTGTGTCATACAGTAAGTAGTTAAATTACTCTATATTAATATTCGTGTTATATGATGGCTTATTTTCTTTTTGGAATAAAACTTGGCTACTTTTAAGAGGTCAGCCAATACAGAGATTTTGTTAATAGAATGCTGAACTCTTTTATGTTATGTAAATTTTTTAAATCAAATCTCTGCATTATGAACAAACACCTCTTTTTTTAAGGATGTCAGTGAAAATAGGCATTCTAAGTCAAGTATTATAACATCTTCATTTTTGAACTGTGTTGTCATAGTCATCATTTCAAGAATACATTTTGCAGATCTTATTTGATTGCATATTTTTAGATTTCATAATTAAGTAAATAAATTATAAAAATAATATATTTTGTTTCCATTTGTGTTAGCATATAAAACCTCTAACAGAAAATAGTTCCACTGTAGCACTCTCTTTTCCCTGCAACACTTTTGAAACAGCAGAAAATTATTCTTTTCTGTCTACTGTTTATTGTTCTCTTCAAGCATTTGCTACTAAAATTAAGCAGACTCTATTCAATTGCTTTCATTGGATTATAGCATGCCTGTTCCATCAAATTGCTCAAGAATTCAGCACAAAATACAGAAAAAACTCCACAGTCAAAAATTATTTCATTGTTAGAATGACATCTTCTACCAGCACTGTCTTCTTACCTCTACAATTTTGCTGTGCTGGCATCAGAGCACTAGCTTAAGTGCAATCCTTTTATCTGTGTGGCCAAGCTGAAGGCCACTGTGAAGACTTTGCAGCACCTGACTTTAATATATAAAGTTAATGTCAGCAAAACAATGATATAAGGCCTTTTCCTGAAAACTTATATTGCTGTGGAGCTGTAATCTAACTAAAGTCTAATGAGAATCACTGACTTACCTCAATTTCTTTGTTACACTTGCCTCTGGAGTTACCCATTATTTTGAGCCTGACAAAATGTGACTGTTTTCCTTAGTTTTAAAAATTTTAGATACTCTTTTAGCTTCATAAAATTGTTGGATTTAATTTGGCCCTCCTATCTAGTTTCTTTCAGCCAGACTGGCTTACGTTCAAATGTCCGTCATTTTCTAATAGCTTTTTCTGGAAAAAAAAGTAGTTTATTCTATTAAACATATTTCCACCCTGTCATTTACCTCTAACAGAAATACAGGCAAGAGCCAGCTCATAAATGTATGCACAATTTATTGCAAACAAGCATGTAAATGTAAAGAGGATAGTGAGGAGATGGGAGAGATAATAATATATTTTGAAGAACGAATGAAAATAAATTGTTTAAAGCAAAATAATTTACATGCATAAAATAAGTTGGAAATAATTCCAATTGACAAAAAAATAAAATTGTCATGACATAATAGCAATTAATAATAGAGTAATGAGCTTGCTGTGTTGTGTGAGAAACTTCCAAACTGAAAACAAGCTTCATCTGCAAAGATCTTACCTCTCAACTGAGGTGAATGAGACTAATACCTCAGCAGAGACCAAGAAAACCTGTGACATCTTGCCAAGGGCTTTGTAAACATACCTCTTAAATGATCTTGAAAACCAGGACAGGATAAGTCACCCCAAAGACTTCTTATTTCCAGGCTGAACAATCCCAAGTCTCTTAGCCTTCTGTCGTAGTAGTGGCTCATGGGAACTTCATGAGGTTCAACAAGGCCAAGTACAAAGTCCTACACCTGGGTCAGAAAAACTCAAGCATCAATAAAAGCTGGAGGACAGAGGGTTTGATAATAGTTCTGCATAACTGCAGGAGATAAGGATTTGGGGGTGCTGGTGGATGAAAAGCTGGACATGAGGCAGTAATGTGCTCTTGTAGCCCAGAAAGCCAATTGTATCCTGGGCTGCATCCAAAGCAGCACAACCAGCAGGGCAAGTGCGGGGATTCTCTCCCTTTGCTCTTCTGAGATCCCATCTGGAGTGCTGCATCAAGCTCCGGGGCCCTCAATATGGGGCCCGGACATGGACCTGTTGGAGCAGGCTGAGGAGAGCCACACGTATTAACAGATGGCTGGAACTTCTTTTGTATGAGAAAAATGTTGAGTTGTTATTGTTCAGCCTGGTGAACAGAAGGTTCTGGAGAAACCATATTGTTGCCTTTCAGTATTTAAAGATAACTTACGAGAAAGATGGAGATAAATTTTTAACAGGGCTTTTTGCTATAAGACAAGGGGTAATGGTTTTGAAATTAAAGAAGATAGATTTAGACAAGATATAAGGAATAACTTTTTTTGTGAGAGTGTTGAAACATTGGAACAGGTTGCCCTGAGAGATGGTAGATTCCCCATCCATAGAAACATTTAAGATCAGATTGGACAGGGTTCGGAACAACCTGATGTAGTTGAAGATGTCTTACTCATTGAAGGGACATTGGATTAAATGACCTTTAAAAGTTCCTTCTAAATATTACTATTCTGTGATTCTATAGACATTCTCCGCAATATAACTGTTCCATAGATTTCTGCTGTGCTGGTAAATTCTAAGGTAAACTAGAATGACAAAGTTATAACTTAATGATGATTTTCTGGAAATTAGAAGAGAATCCTTACCACCTTTTCCAGCCCTACCAAGAAGCTTCATGTTACCACAGACCATAAAAATGGAAGGCAGGAGGGAGACTGCTCTACAAGTTAGCTCCATCTGCTTCCCAGCCAGTCTCTCAAGCTGCAAGCCAAAATTAGCATGTCACCTCCCAGCAAGTCATAGAAGTATTACTAATTAAAATATTATCAACATGTCAGATTTGATTTTAATCAAGTAATTACTAGTGCTGTGCACTAAAGTAGATCTGAAAAACACTGCAAAGTACATTTTAATCCCTTTTCTTCATTTGTTTAATACACAGTATAAAATTTTTCCACAGTAAATCAACTCCGTCAACTAATTCAATTTTGTTTCCACTGTGTGAAAGCCTCACTAAGCACTACACCTACTAGCTTAAGAAAGTGGGTAATGAGCTAGGAAGTACATGGAACTAGCAGCCAAACCACTTCTATCTTAATGCTTTAATTTTGAGAGATTCATTAAAAATTGCTTATTACTTTGGAAGTAACTCCTCTCTGGATGACATCCGTAGATATAATAAATTTTAGATAAAAATCTCAACTTATTAATTAATGAAAATCCTGCAATCTTGCTTTCTTAAGCAGCTTCTTTTACCATTTAACTACTTTAAAATACAAAGAATAAACAAAAATATTTTACAAGAGACGTAAGAATGTAAGTATTATCAATACAGTGTTAGGTACATAATCTTTTACCTGTTAGGTAGTCTAGATGTTTTGGTTTCAATGGTAACATTTAACACAGATAATTTTTGTTAATTAAAATTCATACATCCAGTCTTAGTAACCCAGATGCCATTCAGATCTGGCCACAGAACTGAGGCTTGAGGTGGGCTCATCACCAGGTTTTAGATCTAAATTTAGTGTTCAAATGTAATTGGCTAGGCATGAGTCCAGAGATGTGATCCAGGTTCTAGAACACAGGCATATACCACTATGTGGAATGCTCTTCACAAGGCATCTGTAAGATGCTGATAATTCTGACAACAGAAATTTATAATTTCCTGGAGCAGTATCTGAAAAGTAAATGAGATATAGCAGAACTTGTCAAATAAAACTTAATGCTCATTATTACACAACTGAAAATAACCTTCTACTCAGCAGTAGCTCAGACATTTTGAAATGGGTTTCATGGATTAAACTTGTGGTTAATGACATTGAGATATTTGAGCCTACACTCTCCTATGTGGGTCTGACTGGTGTGACCCTGGGACTGTGAGAGGCCTTAGTCTTTCTAAAACAGCAGTGAGAGACAGCTGCATCCCTTTCTTAGTTCACATGTACATACTTGCACTCAAATATCTAGATAGAGGAATTTAATAGCATTTAAGAAGCCTTAGGTAGATTGAGATGCCTCCATGAGTGTAGCATACATGTCACTATGTCGCTAGCGAGCTGATAACCAACGACACAGACGGTCTTATGTAGATGCAAACTGACCTCTTTATTATATTTACAAAGGTGCTTATATACCTTAGCACGCTGGACTAACATAAGGTCATTGGTTCACTGACCAGCCACCCCCCGGAGGGATTGGCTGGACCCAGTAACTCTTACCTCATGTTTTCTTCTTTGGTCTCATAACAAGACCATAGTTTACAATGCGTCGACATTGTTTGCCTGCAGTGTCTGTGAGAAAGTCTTACTTTCACACAGACACTTGTCAGGAAACTGAAATCTCTCTGTACCCAGGCCTGTAACATCCACATCACTACTTACATAAGTAGCTGAAATTGTAGCTAAGGAACATCTGGGAGTCACACTTTAAGCCATCTAAGGCAACATCAGATTGTCCTGTTTACGACACTGAACCAATTTCCAAGTACAGAATACAACTGTTGTATTGGGCATCTAATTTTACGTGCAAATTTCCCTCTCTACAAGTTGGAGTCCATCGTGATATTTAATAACTCTTGCCATATTGCCAATAAAAATCTCCAATTTTGAGTCCTCTATTTCTCTAGTTTTTCTATATTTTCTAAATAAACGGAGGGGGATTTTTTCCCCCCGTGAAAGTTCTCTATGATTATAAGAACAATTTCTCTACATCTCCTTAGGTACCACTTTGCTTAGCCAAATTTTCCATTAATGTAAGCAAATTTGCTTCAGTTTAATTATACTATCTCTGAAAGTAGAACAATATAATTTCCTTTGGATAAAAATCTAGTCCTGAAAGATTGTTCTTTGTAGAAATACAGTCTTTAGAAAAAGTCATTATGCTGCAGATAAACATATATACTTATAAAGTGACTTTTCTCCCCAGTCTATATTTAATACCAAAAATGAAACAGGATGTCAGTTTTCTTATATCCTCTTCTGTCTTGAACAGATGAGAACAACATGATGCATGAATGAAAATATGTCTTTTCAGAAATCTGGAATCAAATTATAAACTCTAGACTTCCATCTTTGAAGAGAAGGCCATTTAAAAGAATTGATTAAAAAGTTGAAGCATCACTGTTAGACAATGGGAAAGGATCAATGTACAGTTTTCTGTGACCATGTTGATAACACATGAAACTTAAATTTGCAACATACACAGTAAGACAAAAAGGAATGAAAATAAATGAATTTTAAAATAGTTCAATTTAAATATATTCATTTTATAATTTTTTATGGGGCTCTGCAATAATTTATTTTAAAACTTGTTATTCAAACTAAAATTCACATAGATCAATATGCCAAAACTACTGAGCTAAAGAACTGCTGCATTCACTGGTTAGGAGTTAAAAGTGTATTTCTGATCCCTTCTTGATTTTTCATGCAGGAGATACTCAGGCATGTTCTGTATTGACTTTCATAAAACGTATTTAAATTCTGCTGAGGAAAAATAATGGATGCATTTTAAATTTATCTGTCTATAAATGGGAACAAAATTATACCCATATATTAAATTCATTCATGAAATATGTTCCAGAGCTCTTCAAGTTAATGAATATTAATGGCCAGAAAATCTCTACTGTGAGGGTGACGAGACACTTGAACAGGTTGCCCCACGGAGCTTTGTGGCAAGCACCCTAGAACTGTTCAAGGCCAGTTTGGATGGCACTTTGAGCAACCTGATCTAGTTGAGGTGTACCTGCCAGCGGCAAGTGAATTCGAAATGGATGAGCTTTAAGGTTCCTTCCAGCCCAAACCATTCTATAACACTGTAATTATATGACATGTACAGAATCAATGCTCTAACCACTGAGATACTAAGTGATCTGGGTTGCACCGCGATTCAGCCCAGAAATTATTCGAGTTTCTTTTTTTTAAAAATAAGTCCTAAAAAAGTGGTGCATTCTCATGAAGAAAAAAAAAAAGTAATTGAGAAACCTAATTTCTCTTTCACTGAGCTAATTTTAGAACATATGTGACTGAAACTAGCCCCATATTGCTATCTTGAATCATACAGAAAATAAATCCTGAGTAACAATGGGAGGTGATGCACTGGGATTAAAAAGGGGGAACTGTGAGCCAGATGAAGTAACAGCTTGACTAGAAACAAGTTTTTTGAGGTAATCTCACCATTCTTTATTGATTAATGCAGCTAGAAGAAACCTTAGAAAAAAGTCAATATTTGAAAAAGAACAAAGTTGAAGATCTTAAGATACCCTCAATTTAAGGGAAAAATCAAGAAGCTGGGAAGGATTTCACTTGATGTTTTTCAGAAGAAAATTATGAGCTTTTTCCTTGGATTTGAAAGCGAGTGTCTACAAGTGAAGCAGCAACTATCCTGTTATGATTAGCTGATATCTTTTACACAGATTTTTTAAACAAATGTTAAAAAGTGTTGCTTGGGACATGTCAATAAATCGCATTTTAATGCCTTCAGGGAAATAAGAGTAAACTAGCACTTTGACACAAACTTAGAGTATATTTCCCACTACATTTTAAGAAATTAGCAAAATGAATCTTTAATTAACATTTGCAAAATCACATCATGACCCACACTTTTTCTTTTCTTCATCTAATGAAACTATTTTGAAAGATAAGGTTATTTCCTTCAATTTTTTTTCAAAATTTACATACTTCATTTGTAGTGTATTTACTCTCTTTCACTTCCAATCCCTCTGGAAATATATCTGTATTGTGTCATGGAAATAGACTCAAGAGTGTTCTGCCTGTCCAAACTGGCTCAACATGGTATAGATTTGGTTCAAAGCCTCCTATGCTGCCAGCATGATGATACACTTGAGAAACTGGGCTAATTAGCTCAATCATACTGGCGTCCAATGTAGCAACACAGTTTTTGGACTGAAACTGGATTGCACTAGGTCATTTTGGAACATGAGCATTTATATTTAGGACTGTCTTCAAAAGCGTGTAGGTATGTATGAGTACCGGCATAACAAAATAAAGATATCACTCTCAAGTGCACTTTTATCTTGGAAGGGAGAATGCCAGGAACTGACCACATTTTTTCCAGAAAAGAGCATCTTTCATGTTTTTCATGCAATACTTTAATTAGTATTTCCAGAATGTCTTTTCTCTATTTTACAACAACAGCATAATATTCAGTTAAATTCTTTTGCTTTTTAAATTGTCTCTTAAATTTTCCCAAAGTTCATTACCTTATATTTCTCATTCTCCTTCATCTAAGTGAATGGAATAAGTCAAATCTCATCCTCTGCATGCTGGATGCCTCATCTCCCATGTGTAACTATTTGGTTTTAAGAAGTAATATCACTTCTCTGAGGAACCTTTGACATGTGTAGGCCTACACATATATGACTTGCTCCTTGGGGCATTTTATTGATAGACCATACCTTGTAAATCAAGATTATAAAGGAGTTTCTTCTTTTTTTCAAGCAATTAAAAAAAAAAACACATCAATATAATGGACCAAAGATTAAATTTATTCATTTAGAAAATTCTGAACTGTAGTCTAGCCACACAAAGTATTAAAAATGTTTGTTTTCTTCATTAAAAAAAAAACCATTATAAATCAGTGAACAACACTGGACATAAAACAGACCCCTCTGACGTATGACAGTGAATAACCTTCCAGTTTGGGAGCATATTACTTGTATCTATTGGAAGGATGTTTTTCCCAACCTATTATGCATTTCTCCTGCATGGGTTTTCTCTTCACAATATATCTTTTAATTTAGATATCAAAATGAGAGAGATATTAATCTTCTAGTTTGACAGATATTATTATCAACAATTTTGAACAGACGCTTTTGTTACAAGTTCCTCAATAGAGAAACAACAGTTTAGTTCTTAGTGAAATGGCATCTCCCCAGTACTTGGCATTTATTTGGGTCCCCTGTAGCCACAACAACTGTGCTTTTAAAAAAAAAAATTGGTTCAGTTCAAGCAGAAATTATTTTTCCTGTCTCTTTTGAGTGGAATTAAAACATCACCAGTGCAGAACATTGGAATTTTATTCTTTGCAAAATATTTTAGAATATTAAAAATATTTCTGGTCAATGTATAAAACAAAAAAATGTTATCTTAATGAAAGCTTAAAAGCATAATTTCATGCTTCTGAAATGAAAAATGCCATCAAAAGTTTCTTTTTCACAATTTATATACATTGGGGAGAGGGAAAGATATGCTAGTTAATTTCAACTCTAATGAAGGGTTTTCAAAAACCAAATTAATTATAATTGCCATTAACTGAGAAAAGCCCAGTTCTGAAAATTACAATAGAATGAGTGAATGCATCAAAGGATTTAATAAAGTCAAGACAGATAACACTGGCTGGCTATCAAAGAGAAGAGACTTTATGGTTTTGATAGAATTTATTAATAACTACCAACATTTCAGACATAAACACTTCAAAAATTCTTGAAGGTATATTTCAGCATACACTCTGTATTGGCACACATTTAGCCCAGTCATTTACTCTTTTATAGATTCTTTCCCTGGTTTGGCTTGGGATTTTGAACCCCAAGTTAACATTAGTCTTACTATGTTTCTGTTGCTATCAGCTGTGGTCCTCAGAAAAGTAATAAATTGAGCACTTTAGGGTTTTTCACAATAGTGAAGGTCTTATGTTTCTCTGATTTCTGTGTGTCAGTCTGTCAGTTTTTCTATGTATATACATTGTGATAGTTTTTACCTGCCTAGAAACAAGCTTTTTTTCCTCTCTTTTTTTATTTTCTTTTTTTTTTTTTTTTTTCCGACACCACTCTCTTTTTTTTTTTGGGCTGTGTTATCAACTTTTTT
>WBMZ01011341.1:128307-257541 GCA_013400975.1 Atrichornis clamosus
TTTTTTTTTTTTTCATGCAGCCCAGAATATATTTGGCTTTCTGGGCTGTGATAACACATTGTTCGCCTTCATGAGTTTCACATGGGCTGCCTCCTCAAGCCTGTCAAGGTCCCTCAGGATATCATCCTGTCCCTCAAACAAATTAGCTGTGCCACTGAGCTTGATGTCCTCTGCAAACTTGCAGAGAGTGAACTCAGTTCCACTTCCTATCTCTTCAACAAAGGTGTAGAACAGTACTGGTTGCAATGTAGAGCTCTGAGGACACCACTTGTTACTCTTGTCCTTTGGGACACTGAGTCATTGACTGCAACTTTTTGGATATGGCTGCCCAGCCAATCTTTTATCCATCAAATCTTGCAGAAACACAAATCTTGAGAAACACTCATCAAATCCAAATTTGTTTAATATATAGACAAGGATATTGTAAGCTACTATCTTTCACCTCAGTTATGCAGAGGTGTGCTGGATATCTAAATCCCACTATAGTCAGTGAAGATTTTGTCTGTACATTCAGTGAAGCTTGGGCAAATTCCCAGCTGACCAAACTCACAGGAATATTTTTAGGGTAAGCTAAATAGCCTTCTAGATTTCATTAATTACAGTGGGAACTTTTGACACCCAGCCTGGAAACAACCACCCAGCTTCAGAAAGTGAATTGCAAATATGTAATCTAGTGTTGAAGCATGTTTCTGACTCTTAAGTGTATGTCTTTGTGTAAATAAGTTTGTTTTGCTTCCAGAATGCTTTTTATTTTTAGTCTTAATGATATTTTCTCCCCACAGTGTTTCTGCAAGTTTAAAACTAATATGGATAATATAAAACCTGTATAAAAATCACTTAAATGGACTATATAATTTTGCTAAGTTAATCATTACTTAAATTGTTAGATTTTTTTTTGTCAAGATATTTACTTTGCTCTAAATGTACTAGGTGAACATCTTTATAGAAGCTTTTGGTATGAAAACTTCAAAGATTTAAATTTTATCTGTCCCTAGTTGGGGATGGGGGATTTGCACACATGGTTAAAAATGACACATTTTTGGCCAAATGTGGCACTTTGTCTTAATCGAGCAACAGATATTTAGCTTTCCCCCCAGTTAATCAATGTTTCTGAGGTAAAACATTGAAGGATGGAAAAAATCTCTACTTAATGTCTCACCGCTTCTGTTTTTTATAAAGACAGATCCTTCCTCCCTTACTGTCTTCTTCTCTTTGCTCTCTAGCTCTCCTCTCTTCTCTTTCTCTTCTCCTTTCTTTTACCCGAAAAACAGAAAACTCACTTGCGTTGAGTAATTATATTTTTTAAGGAAATTAATCAAGAGCTGTGAATGAGCTCCACTTGTCTGTTGCATTCTACAGCTATGATGATTTGAAATGTGCCAGCTGTACAGCTTGTCCACAGCTGTTGTCTCTCAAATCTTTTCATAATATCCATTTTCTCTCCAACATTTACAAAGTTTATAACTGCAGTGAGAGTTGATCAAAATTATTCTAGTATGGAACACGACTAGCATAATAGCTCTTAGTTTTAAGCTGTGCATAAGGGAGTCTGTGCCAGAAATAATTCTTCACATAGTGCTTAAGACAGCACAGATGTCTGTGTTTGATCTAAGAAGGCATAATTAAGGAGAAAATGCTGACAGAAATGGAGTATACATACCACCAAGTAAATCAGAGGGGAAAAAAAGTGTACAGAGAAAGCTGAAATGTTAGTATTTTGGGAGGTTAATGTGTAGTTTGACTGTAAACTGAAATACCAATACAGAGGATGGAAAACAAACAAACAAATGAAACCAGTCATCAACTGAAAACAACATGCCACCACCAAAAAAGCCTTTTGAATAGCATTACCTGTCAAAACTAAAATTTCTTCAGATAATTTGTTTAGGTGTGTGAATACCTCTACTTCCAGTTCACAGTAAACTGAAAGTAGAAAGCCTGTTCAGAAGGCAGGTTAAATACAAATGGGTGTGTGCTTAATATGTATATATGTATTGGAGTTTAACTTTCAGTGCTGAAACCATAACACTGTGAAATTTTAGACACATGGAGAAAACAACATACTCTCTCACCTGTACAAAGAGCATCTGCTTCCTTGCTTACTTAATTTTTTTTCATATCCCATGAGACCTATTGCAGAGTCACAGCTGATTTGGTAGTTGCTGAATAGTTGACTTCTATGCCAAAAATGAATGTAGTATGACATGCTCCTGAAGTCCAGGGGGAACCCGACAGGTTGCCTTTGTCTATTGCCATAATTTTAAAAAGCCCCAAAAAACAACAAACCGTGGACATGGCCCCGACTCAGAAATCTAAGGTGGTACAGATTCATTGCAATTCCCCTTATTTTGGGTAGTAACCTCAGTGGAATATTTATACTAGAGATACAGTTGGATTGGCTCAAAGCAAAGCAGCTAAGTATAGAGATAGGAAATATGTAGTGCTCAAACTGCTCAAGATTTTCCTTTGTGTAACTTTTCTTCAGAAGTGTGGATATATACTCTGAGACTTCTGTGAAAACAAGTCAGCTATTGGGAGTAACGGGTTAAAAACAGAACACTGGCAAGGAAGGTTGTAAATTACTCAGGTGACCTTGCATCTGGAAATAACCCTTGATAAACCTGTGTGACCAGCAGGCCAATGATCCTCCATTATAAAACAAGTTTAACAGTGCCTGGGTCTCTGCTTGTGTTCTACTGACTGGGTGTTCCTACAGAGATCCCCTAGGAAGCAAGGAAACAGGTGCTCTGTGTAAGAACGGTAATTGAAATATGTTTATTCTTTGTGTATTAGCCATGGTTTTGTGGTTGTCCCAGCTGCCTGCCTGTGCTGACTCACACATCAATTATTAGAGATGTTACTACACACAAAAATAGTAGAACCTAGGATAACTTGGTTGGTTACAGGGAATAATGTGTGGCTTTTATATAAAATCATAGAATGGTCTGGGTTGAGTTGGGAGTGACCTTAAAGATAATTTATTTCCAATCTCACCTGCCATATACCAATATATATTCATGTTAGTATGCATTTTATAAATCTATATAAACACATACATAGGTATGCAGATGCAGAAAGGCATATGCTATTATATAAACACACAGCTCTTTTCTTAAAGAGACAAGGCTGGACAAAGGTGATGCAGGCTCTAGTTTTTGTTCTCTGGTGAAATCCTCTTGTGGGAGAGATGAGGGGTGGGAAGTTTCCCTCCTGCTTGAAAAGAATTAACTGCGACCTTGCAGCTAAGGAACCTTTCTGGATAAGAGAATGCAATAGTAAAAAGGAAATATAGACTGTAGGGGTGATGTAGCCTACAGAGTCACTAAGGGGAAATTCAGCTCCTGAATTTCAGACAGCATTCCATGGCTTTCCAGATGGTTGCAAGAGTCTTCCTTGCAAAGGTCTCTGTGGAAGGGTTTTTAGTGAGATGAGATGAGATTTATCAAACTGACTCCAATGAATCTTTATATCCAGCTGTCCATGGTTCTGCATGACCAAACATCTGCAGAATCTGTTGTTATTATCTGAAAAGGACCATATAAACTCTCTGAACCACAATAACTATTTGTAAAAGTCTGTTCTCTTTGACCATTTCTGAATCTCCAGAAACAATTTTTGCTCATTACTTACATGTTTTATCAATAGAGAGTTTGGTCACTTCTGCAGCAGAAACTTTGTGGGATAATATTTAGGATAATCATATTTTCCATTGTAATCAACTAATTTAAGTAATTTTTAACCATCAGTTCTCTTATGAGGCTTTCTAAGGCACAATATGAATTTTTACATGTGTCAATATATGACATTACAATTTCAAAAAGTAATTAGTAGTTAAAGTTATGAATTATTTTCAACAATTATTAAAAATTAGATTTAAAAATTATATTATTGTTTTGTGTACAGAAAATTGCAATATTTTATATGTGGCTTACAGTAAAAAAATTAAAAGGCAAACACTATTCAGGAAAAAGAAAGAAAAGTTTAAAGTATACAAGCAGCCCTCATGATTTAACTCTGTTCATTTGAAAATCAAAGATATATGCTTAAAGCCTAATGATAAGTTTGGTTTAGCTTTTTAATGAGATGAAGGAACAAGTCAGAGAAAAAAGTATTTTCTGCATGATGAATGAAGAAATGTGCATGGCAGATCAAAGGTCCATGTATATTTAATAAAATCCTCACTGCAAAAATCAAAATCAATCAGGCAGTAATAAGATAGAGTAATAAGATGCCAGACATAGAGAGGTTAGTCTTTTGAGCATTCTTTGTTGTGCACTGATTTTATCAAAGAAGTTGAGGTCAACTTCCTTGCTTCCAGTGGCCTGTTGGAACTCCAGTACTGAGCAGGTGAGACAATTTAGATGTTTTATGTGTTTTAGCTAGTGGGCATGTATAATCAAGTGAAGAAAAAAATACTTAGCTCTGACATGAGATCTATTTATATAAATTGAGATAAAAAGTGACAGAACTTTGGTTTGTTCACCTCCAGAGATTCACTGTCTTGGATTTCACATCAATATAGCAACTCAGAGAATAAAGCTAATTACCTAGCTGAATTATACAATGGCTTTTGATAGATTTATCCTGGGAGTTTTGGTGGATAACAAGTTGACTATGAGCCGGCAGTGTGCCCTTGTGGCCAGGAGGGCCAGTGGTACTCTGAGATTCATCAGGAAGGCAGCAGGAGGAGGAAGGTGATCCTGCCCTTCTACTCAGCCCTGGTGAGGCCACATCTGGAGTGCTGTGTCCATTTCTTGTATGCACAGTTCAAGGGAGACGAGCTACTGGAGAGGGTCCCTCAGAGGCCACAAAGATAATGAGGAGTCTGAATCATCTCTCTCATGAGGAAAGACTTAGAGAGCTGGGCTGGTGTTGTGTTTTTACAAGACCTGGTTTTTGGTAGTGGAGGGGCTGCAGGGCTGACTTCTGTGAGAAGCTGCTAGAAGCCCCACCATCATGTCCTGCAGGGCCAACGTCTGGCTGGCTGCAAAGATGGACATGCTGCTAGTTGAATAAGAAGTGGTACCACCTTTGTGATAACATATTTACGAAGGAATCCAAAACAATCCTGGTTGTGCAGTTTTAATTCCAGCCAGGGAGGTGGGGGTGAGTGAGAAGATGTGAGCTGAAAAACGACATGGAGAAGACACCAAGGTCAGTTCGGAAGTGGGAGGAGGTGCAGGAACTGGAGCCAAGATTCCTCTGCAGCTGGTGGTGAGACCATGGTGAGGCAGGCTGTCCCCCCTGCAGCCCATGGAGCACCACAGGAGTGCAGACACCCCCCTGCAGATGCTGGAGCAGGGGGATGTTTGAAAAGGCCTGCAGCCCGTGGAGGAGTGACCCACGCCACAGCAGTGTGAGGGCCGCTGTTGCCCCTGGGATGGACTGATGTTGCAGCAGTTAGCAGAAGACTGCTTGTGAGATGGACTTTCCAAAGGGAGTAGTTCCTGAAGAACTGCCTTCCAGAGGGGACCCCACTATCCAGGAGGGGAAAAATCCAACCCCTGAACTATGATGAACTGACCTAAATCCCTCCCCTAATTTTCTGTCTCCCTGCACCGTTTGGGTAGGAGGTAAAGCTGGGAGGAGGGAGTGGTGGGGGAGAAGGTGTTCTCCAAAGGCTCATTTTACTTCTCCTTATTTTTTTTTTTCCTATTAGTTTTAGTATAATAAATTTACTCTTATATCTCTTAAGATAAAGCCTCTCTTTAATCACAGACCTCATAAACGCTTTGAATTTTTTTTTCCTCTCCTCTCCTCTGTCTGGCTGTGTGTTGGGGGTGGGGGGAGTAAGTGAGCCAGGGTAAGTTTCCACAGTTACCCGGCCTCCTGCCTCATACCACAACAATTTTCATGGGCTGCAAGGAGAGAGCGAGCCTGGGTATTTTCTGACCTCTGGCCAGGCTGAAACCATAACAGCCGGTTTAGACTAGAGAAGAGAAGGCTGAGAGGGGATCTCATCAACACATAAACACCTCAAAGGAAGGTGTCAAGAGGATGGTCCCAGACTCTTTTAAGTGGTGTCCAGTGACAGGAGAAGGAGTAATAGCCATAAACTAAAACACAAGAAGTTCCACCTCAACATTTCTATAAAAACTGCACCTTCAACATATTTTTACTCCAAGGTGTAAATAATATATAAAGTTAGATTTCTTTCAAAGGTGTTTTGCATCTTTCGGTTCACCTGATACTTGAAAGAAGTGGTCAGCTTTGGAGAAATAGCTATTATGATTGGGAAATAGCTATTATTATTAAAATAAAGTTACTATATAATAATATGTAGAAAAAGATAATACTTTAATCTGATATGAACTGAAAGATGATAGAGACAAAAATGTTAATTCAAGCAAGACATATAGCTCAACAATGCTTAGCTGATAAACTACAAATTAGTGTTTCATATTTGGGGGATAGCAAATTGTTTAGAATAAAAATTGGCGAAATGAAATATTTCAACTTGATCCTGTAACTTTTGATTGTAGTAACTACAGCATTTACTTGTAAGAGTGTTACAAAACTTAAGTCTTGTTGTTTATTTCAATGAGAAAATCCTACACATTCAGATTTTGTTATAGAATTTGCATGTACTCATATGAGTAATGCTTTAAAATGTCATTACCTACAATGGAATTGATCCTTTAATCTTTCCTAGCTTATAAAATGTCTGTTTCTCTGGAAAAAAACTCCAAACCCTCAATGAAGTTTGTATAGCTCCATGAATGAACAGGAATCTGCCCCATTCAAATCTGCAAATACTTCTTAAGGAATATATCAATCCACTTACACAAAAAGTATCAGTAATGTTCTACCTGCTTCAAGATATTATTTAAATGAATCTTACAATGATATTTTTCTTTATCTGAGATTAATGAAATGATACAGTCTTTAAAATATCTGACTTAAAAATCCAACAATTAAATCATTCATTGAGTACTGAGTTACATAGGCTAGCCTCCCAGGTACGTTTCCTGTAGAGACATGATAGGAACAGTATGTGCTTAGCCTACTGTCACTTATTCAGGGTTTTTCTTGTAATGACTGGCCAGCCATAATCTCTTCTGCACTCTTAGGTCCTGACAAGATATAAAGGACAATTCTTTATATCTGTGGCATTTTTTATTAATGAGACACTAATTTGTACTGTTCTTTTCTACAAGTCACAAAATTTCAAGGAGCTGTAGGACTATATAAAACTCCTGTCTCCAGCTCTGTTTGAAATTAGTAGTAAACATCACAGTAGAAGAGAGTAGGGAAGAAAATAAGGCAAAGGCAAATTTTATAAACTAGCTTTAATGAAACAAACAAATGAAAGAAAGAAACTCATTCTTATTCCTGGTAAATTGATAAGAATATAGTTGATTATTAGGCATCGTAAAGCAATAATATTTTCTTCTAATTAACTCTTGTTGTTAAACAAATATAAAAAGATGAAAAAATTGTAAGCTTCTTTTTATCATTATAATTATAAAATGAGCAATTAACAAAAAAGTTTTTGAATTTTAAACTTAAAACTTGTCATTTTATGAACACTAGAACTAAAACTAGACTTCATATACATTTCAGTTATATACCTCCTGCAGTACTCAGCAACTAATTTGTTTGTCTCAGCTGCTTGAGAGATGCTTTTAAAACTTGGCAGAAGTTGCACAGATACAGGTTATTCATGTGAGGAGAAGAAGGAGTGGTGTAGAAAACTAGCATATAGTTACAAGCACCCAGGCAAAGTTATAGCTCATTCCTAATTCTATTTAATTGAATAAATAAGTGAAACAAAAAAAAAAGAAACCAAAATGAAACAAACAAACAAACAAAACCCAACAAAAAACAACAAAAAATACCCCACAACAGATTACAAGGACTTATCTCTACTTATTATTTTAGCACTTAATGCAAAAGTATTAAGCTATCCTGCTTCATGTTGAGTGCTATAACAACAATTTTTTCAAAGAGGTGAAGTCAGAATGAAGAAGAAATAATTATTGATCCATTATTTCTCATCCTACTCATTTAATCTTGTTAGAGGTGAAAAAAATATAGGAATCTCTCTACTAGTACAGAGAGGAAAGAGGAGACATCTATGGCTTTGTGGTTTTGTACAGAAACATACTTTGCATTAGGTACGTCTTGGCTTTCTTCTCAAATCCCAAGAGAATTTGAATTAATTCATAAATGGAAAGTTGACTGAGTGTACAGGTTGAGAGGATTAGCTGACTGAACTGAGCTTCCACTCTTCATGCAGCAGTTGGCAAAGCAATCTCTTAGAACTGATGAGGAATTTTTCAGTAAGCATCTATGTGTTGAAATTTTCATAAGAATGTATTGAACACAGTGATAACATCAGCTGAATTTTCTCAGATCTATAGTGAAAGAGCTCATGAAAAAGAAAGGTTAGTGTTGAATAATCAGCTGCTAGTGTACTCACTGGCAGGAATTCTTCTGTTCAAGTCTCAGTCCAATAATTTAGAACTGCACTGGAGCTTAAAATAAGAAATATTTAAGCCTGTGTTAGTCAGCAAATATTTATTTCATAATTGATAAAGAGAAATTTGCAATTAGAAAAGTGTTTTATATTGATATGAACAGATACCTAAAAACATTAGATGAATCATACTCTGGAAATATGTTTCCATTAATCATAGAGTTTGAGAATTTTTTTTTTTAAGAATTATTTTAGGAGGTTGAATTTATATTTCTAATCAAGTCTTCATTGTGAGCTATCTTTTCTTCTGACCAGTCCTTTTCAAATTCAAATACCTATTTTGAAGCTGTGTAAGCTCTACCTAAACATTGGACTAGTAAGTGGTACTAGTTATCTGACATGCTTTACAAGCTCAGTTTTGAAGGAACACTTGATAATAAACCAGACAATTTAAAGTTCTACTCTTTAGAGAAAGCTCCAAAGAAAACTAACAACTGTATATTTATGTGGCTCAATGATTTTTAAATAACACTGTGATTTTTATTTATTTTTAGTAAGTGTTTAAAAATGTTTTTAATGTTTTACTCAACTAAGAACTTCTGGTACTATAATTTTATATTCCATTTTTCAGGTTTCTATTCCTGTATTTCAACATATATAGGAGTAAAGTGTTCATGTTCTGATCATGTAAAATATAGTTTAACTATGTAGTAATGTTACTTTTTATCCTTCTAATTAGATCAAAATAGAGATAGAAATAAACTAGGAACATTTCTCATCATTAATTGTATGGTGAGATGTGGAAGGAGAATTTTTATCAGAGGTGTTGTGTGTTGACAGGGCAGAATATCACTAGAAATTAAAGAAAACGTAGTACAGATCATATGATAATCCTTGAAAAGAGCTGAATTCCCCAAACTTTCATTATGGGAATTTGTGACGGCCAACACCTGGTCTGAAAGCCTCACGAAGTTCAATATGGAAACAGTCAGTGTCTATTCATGAGAAAAGAGCCCTGAGATAATAGATTTACCTGTGAGAACACTGTCAACAGGATTAAGAAATCTAAAACAATGGAAAGAAATATGCAGCAGCATTTCGCACCTGTTGTCTTTCCAAAATGCTTGGGTGTTTGTGCTATGGCTAGACAATGGTGGTGGTGTTGTGGTTATATAGTGGCCAATGAATGTATTGTAGCAGCTTGGTAACCAATAAACTTGTAGCACAAATGATAAGATATAGAAATGTATAAAAGGAGACGGATTTGTTAATAAACATCGACTTTTTGCCCTGAACCTTGCACTTTGTGTTTGTTGTGTCAAATCTGCCCCAACAGCAACAGGAATTTTTTAATGCTTCTGTGCCATTAATGCATAGGACGCAAGAAGCCAGTGTAAACTTTTGCTCTCTACACAGACTGTAAATTATTGATGACAATCTTTTTTAAAATTTTTTTTATTTTATTTAAACATACCTAGTATTAAACAGTCAAAATTTGGCCAGAATGTCATCTCCTGGAAGCCTAACAACCATGCAGTGTTTTTCAACTCTTAGAAAACTACTTTTCATGAAAGGAAAATATCTTTTACAAAGTTTATCTTTCAGAGATATATTACAAACTTAAACATGGTTAAAAGGAGTTAAGAACATAGTACATTATACTAATACATGAGTTAAAACTTTAAATCCACCTCTAATTATTTCATTTTCCTTGAATTAGTTAAAATTGTTATTTCTGAACTTAACTTTCAAAGATGTAGTGTTTTGTTGTTTCATCTGCACGTGTAAATTAAAGGTCAAAGCAAATGGAATTCAGTCTAGGTTCTGTCACAGACTTAAGTTTTCCATTAAGTAAAATGAGCTTTGAATTTAGTCTGTTACCAATAAGCAGGTTCATTGCCCAGAAAATTTAAATAGAAAAGTATTTAAAATGAGATTTTCTTATTAAAGTAGGAGTTATTATAATACAATGTCATAGAATGTGTTTGATTCAAAAGTAATGAAAGATGCCATAGAGGACAAAAAGAAAAGACTGACTCTTGGGCTTAAAATTAATTTAATGTTTGTTTAATTAAACTCAAATTTTACCTTTCTAATAATCTTTCTCCCTTTTAAAGATTGTCATAATGACTGGAATTAATATGATATTAGATTAAATAAATTAATTTAAAGGAATGAATTCAGTCTTTTCAGTTTAATAAGGTTTTGTATATGCAACAGCTTTTAAGAGATATTTCCCACTGTATTCTCAGGAGCTGATCGCAAAAAATACTGGGTGATTTTATGGGTTATTTTTGTCTTTTATGGGTGTTTGTAGTCTGTTCTAACTTCTGTATAATAGAAGGAAATGAAAAAGAAGAGTTCTCTTATTCAAAGTGAAATGGTTCAAGTCTCCAATCAGGTCTGGTTGATGATTTTCTAGTATAAAAGACATATTTATTTGATTACAAACAGTTGAAATGGCCATATGGTTGAACCATCGGCCAGGGAACAAAGTAATTGTCCCATGTATAACAATAATGAAAACACTCTTGAAATATTCAGCATCATTTCCAAGTTTGAGGCATTTTGTCATGTGGTAAAATCTCGGTGGATTTTTCCTGGCTTCTACCTTATTAGTGAACATGACGGTGTGTTATTCTTTTCTGTAAAGTTTCTTCCATCCCATGTATTCTAATTAAAAATCAAAGGTAGTACAAGAAAACATTGTTAGTTTCATACTGACTCAGTCTTATTGTTAGTATATGTAGGCTTATTATTATTCTTCTATGCTTTTAATTGTACTTTTTATAGTATTTCTAATACTGAATTTTAAAAAATATTTTTTCACATTCTTTAGAAATAAATAATCACCTCTACTTAGTATTAAAAAAAAGTTTGAAAGAGAAAACTATTCCTGATATTCTTTGGTTAAATAAGAAAGGTTAAATCAGCTTGAACACTCCTGTCAATATATGCAGCAAATATATTTGATGTAGACTTCTATAACTTTTCCTTGTAAAATGAAAGAAGAGCTTTATAATTTGCTTGCTTGTCTATTGCCATGTAGCTGTTTATTGTCTGTAGAGAAAAGAATTTTTAGAAAATATCTAAAACCCTTATTTTCTTATTTCCTCCATTCTCAGGACAAAATATGGTGCTCTGTAATTACAGCACAATTGCACTTAATAGCTTAACATACCCCGTATCTAGCTCTCAATTTTAATTAAAATAATACTTGATGGCAAAAAGAGTGTGAACTAAAAAATCTTTGGAAGAGAAAAAGAAAGCATATTGCTAATTGTTAAAATGTCAAGTAGATAGGAAGCTACAAGATCTCCTGAAGGTAAGGTAAAACATGAAAACTTAATCTGAGGAGATTAAAACACAACCAAAAATAAATATATATAAAAAATTAAAAATGGGCTTCCATTTGGTAAAAAAACCCAAACAAACAACCAACAACAAAAGAAACAATACAAAATTTAGATATTAATTTGGAAGAATTAAAAACTTGCAAAAAATCACAGTTCTGGAAGGTGTTGTTATAACACTAGGCAGCAAAATAAACATAAGTTTGATATACCTTTACAGCAGAAAAGAGGCCTGTAGCTTTTGGAATATATATGCAATTGTATCAAGAAAATAAATATCTAAAATATTTATATTACATAAGTTCCTTATAAACCATGACAAATACTATTATATCTATTAGAAAAATAGAAATATTATTAATAATTTGGAGAAAAATAACAAAGCTGAAACATGCATTAACATGATAATCTTCAGAGCTGCTTGTAAGGGCAATAAAAAGAGTATTATGAACATTTGAAGTTAGCATGAAACCAATACTTGCTTGACATTTGGAGAGAGAAGAAAAACAGCATCACTTTGTGGAGAAGTTTTTGCTTTTCGCAGGATAAAAAAAAAATTATATAGTAGATTTCCATGCAGTTATTTGGTTAAAAAAGACAAGGCAATAAAACTGTTTGTCTCTGTGTGTTTCCTATTAATGTACATATCAGAGCAAGGAGGCACTCCAAATTCCAATACTAATACTAGCTTTAAAGAATAATATCTACCAAAGTAGACACTATATATTTAACATGTGACCTTTACCTTCTTGTTTAAGACTGCAGTGGTTCTGGACTTAGCAGGACATTCTGAATAAAGGATACAACAGACTATGTGAAGGTTGAAGACCATGTAAAACTAGACATGCAAGCAGGCCCAAACAGAAATATATTCATTCTCCACAGTCTTTACTTTCAGGGTCTTCCTAGGTGCTTTCTTTTCTGACTTTGTATGAAAGCTTATTTGCTGCCATTTTACTCAGCCAGTGTGCAGTTATTAAAAGTTACTCTCAGTTTGCAAGACAGAGCACTGTGACCATAACCTCTCCTTTCAAAGAAGCCTTTTAATTCTCATTCAGTTCTCTGCTTTTAACTGGGGTTGGACCTACATCAAGAAAGAATAATATCTTCATGCCCTTAAACATAACCTCTTCATTTTTCCCTACCGCCTGTAGCATTCTATCCTTGTCCCAGGTGTACAACAAGGTCAAAATCACGGTCCCTCCTACACTGTTAGCCACAGATGGCCTCAATGTGGGATTCCTATGGCATTTCTGATCCACATTAGATAGTCTTTCAAGTTGTGTGACTGAACTACATATGAAATTTTCCATGAAAAAGATGGTGTCAGGACTTCACGTTCCCTCTGAAATTCTCAGAAGCTTAATGTCCCTCCTTTGCTGTGAGTTGTCTGAAATTTCAAGTCATCTTTTTGTGTCAATAAGATTTTTCCTAAGGATTTATTCTGTCTTGGCAGTTTTAGTCTGTTTCCCATTTTCTGGAAAGGTTTTAATTTGAATTCAATAATAATTTAAATGAGAAAGGTAAAAGCTAGACTTTTACCTCAGGATCTTTACCTCTAAATCTAAATAAGTGTGTCACTCTAGTTATATTTTTATGTTACTATGTTTTCATGCCTTGCAGATTTATTAGTTATGTCATAGATGACTAAAACACAAATATCTATTTTGAAGTACAGTTCATAAATATGAAACAAGAAGTCCTAGTCTGCAGTTGGATTTGGTATATTGAGAATTCAGATGGGTGGCTGACTAAATTGATTTTTTAAATTGAAGATAAGAAAACCAGATGGTTCATAACAGATGAATTAATATTTGAAGGGACTGCATGACCCTCAGGTATGCATCCAAGGTTCTGCATTTTCAATGCACTCATTCATTCACATTTCCATATTTGTTATGAAATATTTTTATGCTAAAATAAAAACTTTAAAAATAAAATAAAATCTTCCCAAATCACCTGTACAGACTAACATTTAACATACTTTTCCACTGCACTTCTTGACCCCAGCAGAGAGTATGAGTCAATAGACATAACAAAGAGCCATTAGACTTAGGCTATTCCAGATGTAGAAACATAATCATATGATAAAGTGTTTCCAAAGAAGATGATGCTATGATTTCTTTCTTCCCAACCACATAGATTACACATACAAACATATATTTATATATCTGTATCTGAATTTAGGTTAAGAAGTGATGGTCCAAAAGAGGATATTTGTGTCACTTAAAAAGTCATGAACAAAGCAGTCTTTTATATGTGGTAACTCTAGGATAAAGTTTAGCGTTAAAAGAGATGACCAGGCTACTTCCATTTGTAAACACTACATTTCAGTGTTGTGTCCATTCATTCTGTTTAGATGAACTATGCCATTTTAAGAGTAAACTTTAAAAATACTTGTGGGGCTCAGATGGGGCTGAAGTAAACCAGCTTCCCAGACATTTCTTCTCAGCTTAACCTAATGTAAGGTAAAAGAAACAGAATAATACTATTTTTAACTGAAAAATAAGAATATACTTAAAAGGTTCCTAAAGTTTTTCCTGTCCTGAGATAACGATTTTAAAATAGTGAAATAATAAAATAAAATTTAAAATCTAATGGCTTCATGCCAAAGGGTTATTCTGTCCTCAGAGTTTATTGTCCATACAAGACAGAAACATAGAAATGCTGACTTGAAGAAGATTCTAAAGATGCCTTATCCATTTCCCTTCTCAGAACAGGATCATCATTAAGACCAAGCCAGATTAGTCAGATCTGAAGCATGAAAAAATCCACAGACATGGTTTTTAATGCATCCCCTCTGGACAACCTTTTACAGTGATGACAATTCTGCCAAGTGAAAATGTCTAATGATGTCAATCTCCCCCTCAAAACAACTCTGCTAGTGCATATGCTTCTACTGGGAAGCATTTGAATCTATTTTCTTTGAAACTGCCCTCCAAATAATTATAATGTCAGATCATCAACCTCCTCTACTCCAGACTAAACAAACCTCAGTTTGACCTCTTTCCTAGGTCATGTTCTAGTTCTCTCACCATCTTGGTGGTTGTCCACTGGACCCTGGTCAATTTCTCAACATTCTGTTTGAGGCATTTTTGTGATGGGGTCAAGTAAAATAAAAACTGGGCACAGTACTTCAAATGTGACTTCCCCAAGGGCCAAGATGAGATAATAAAAACAATGTGATGATAATTTCCCTCAGCTTCTTGATTCTCCTCCTCCTAATGTAGCCCACTCTACACTGAATCTGCAACGAAAAGCACACTTTGGGCTTACCCTTAGCTTGGTGTCTGCAGTAACACTGAGATAACTTTCAGCAAAACTTTTTCATCCATTTTGTTTTTATGATGGTCACTCTTTCCAAGGTGCAGAACTTTGTACTTCTCTTTGACCATGAACATTCAAGTTTCATCGTTAGTAATGTTGAAAATGTTGTATGTCCATCCTTATGTAGTATGACTATGAAAATAATTCATCATATTGAATCTTCACCCATTTTGTGATTTGATTGTATATAGTATATATTTGCCTACGTGTATGCGCATAAGCCTAGAACTCAGTGAGCTGGTGGAGTTTTAGGTGATCACTGAGATTCACAGGTAGGTCTGTCCAGAAGCAATATTTACATAAGAAAATTGTATGAATCCAGTTGACTCTTTCTGTGCCCAAAATGTTACAGTCCCATGGAGGATTAGGATGAGGCTGTCTATGGCTCAAGACTCCATTTTGCCTGCATAGAAATTGTGACAAACAGGTGGAAGCCTCATGGTGGGAAGCCTCATGGTTAACAGTCCCCACAGCTGGAATGTGTAAATACATTCCATTCTCATTAAAGATAGGGAAGAGGGGACCCAGGTGCACATGCCCGGGCACCCTGGATATACAGGGCTGGCAGGCCCGGAGGGTGGGGCTTCCCCCTCCTGCACCAACACGGGAAACCTCGCTGTGTTCCAACTCTGAGAATAAACCTCAGTTTTTCCATGAAGACCATGGCCAGCCTCTGTTTTACCTGTGCTTATCTTCAAATATAAGTTGTGTACAGGAGACAGTTGTAAATTTTAGTGATTCTACATCATAAACAAATCATAATACATTCTATGTACAAAATAATTACACCCAAATATTAATGAAAATAAGATTACACTGCTCATGTTTGATACCAGTTTGGTGGAATTATTTCATAGTTCCTCCAATGCAAGTTTCACTCTGCCTTTCTGCATTGCTTGTGCTGATCTTACTAAGCAGAACTTTCATCATCCTTTTTACTAATGAGCCTTAGAACATCCTGCCTGCTTTCTGCCCTCCACCACACCTCTCTTTTCCTTAGCTCCACCTGCAGCCAGTAGTGCCGTAGCAGTAATATCTTCAGAGCTCTGGATTCCTCAGTTCTACAGACCAGATTTAGAACTAAAGCCTTACAAGTAACAGAACAATAATAGATTATTACAAACTTTTACTTGTAAAGTAAGACTTTCGTAATGACTAATTTAAATTGAAATGGTTTTTTCCCTCTATTTTTAACCTCTAGATAAGAAGACTAATCAAATGTGTTACAGTTATAAGGAGATTCATACTGCCAACATTTCAATGCAGCATTTATGATGGATGTGGAGGAATCCACACTAATACTATGAAGGTAAAATATTAATATATACAATATGACAAACAAATACATATTTCAGCTTGCAAAGCCTGAAGAAAATATTCAGATTAATTAGTTGGGGTAGTTTACTGTGGTTCACTGAAAAGTGATATACTGTAATATTTAAACTGAATTCAGGAATATTCTTCAGTTGTTTGTCCTACAAAGTTCTGAGGTTGTTTACTGTTTCCCTCTAGCAATAAAAAATAGTTTTCTATGGTATTGTCCCTTAAGACAAAGAACTCTTTCTAAAGTACTAGAAAAAAACCTAAGCTGTTATAAGCTATATGAACTTCAAATGAACTAATAGGAAAAGAGCTTACAGCAGGTGTGCAAACACATAGACTCTTCTTTCATCATTGTACTTTTATCATTATTATATGAAGGTAGACTAATGTAGTCCTCCACAGCGTTGTGAGGCTTACAGAATCTAGCAAGTTCTACCCTCAGAGTTAATACAGACTCTTGTGGCAGGCAGGATTCCTCTTCCTTGGCCCTAGACATTCAAATATTCAGTATTAGGTTCATTTTTGCTCACAATTGACCTAGGCTTATTTTACAGGCTGTAGATAGATTGGTAATCACCCAAGGAAATTAATATGGTTTTAGATCAGAGTTTAAAACTCTACCAATTGCCATACAGAGCCTTTATTTCTCCTGTTGACTCTAAGAGGAGTCTGGGATGATTAGCACAAATGTAACTCTCAGAACATATTTCTGCTATCCACACCTAAATCCTATTTGAGTTGAGGTGCTGTAGAGTGTCTGAGATATTCTTGGGGACATAAAAAAGCAAATATAAAGACAATTCATGTTTTTTTTTTTCTGAAAGGACAAGTGAATGTGAGGTAGGATACCTAGTAAACTCAAATGTTTAGAGGTCCCTATATGTGGACAATAGAATTAAAACTCCAGATTTTCAGACTGCTGAAGAAGTCAGGGCAGCCATCCACTATCCAAATGTTAAGGATATTTATTCTTAGGTCCTTAAAGCAATTCTTAATAAAAATATTTTTGCTTTTTGTCCCAACCTGTTAATTGAACCTGTTTCTGACACTTATAAAGAGTGCTGGCACTGTGCTAGACCTGAAAGTACCTTTCAAAGACATTTTGCTGTTTTTATAACATTGCTCAATTTAAATTAATACAACCAAAACCCATAGCAGAATAGCCAGAGCTATGAAAGTCAAACATCAAACACATCCATGCAGCAGCATGTTGAGACAGCACAGAATATTGGTTAAATGACTGGCATTTAAATTGTAAAAAGAATTAGATTAAATCCAAAACTAGCAGTAAACAATAAATACTTTATTGCATTCAAAACTACATTCCTTTATACCATGCTTATAAATGACCTAAATAATTTTATTCTGGTTTTAATACACTTAGCCATTGTTAGAAATATTTAAATTACTCAGTTTTATTGTTTTTTGTTTCTTATTTTATTTGTCAAAGCTGTTATCCTTTCATAGACAATAAAAACTATTTCATTAAAATTGTTTGCTGTGGTTTCTCTTCTTAATGAGCTGACAAGATGCACAGCTTAACAAAGGACATAACTGTGTTTCTGTATTTGATAAATAAAAATAGATTCTATATCAGCCACACAGTAAGGTTGTGAGCATGAGGCTGTGTAACATTTTGTTTTATCATTAATACCCTTTACTTCAGTACTCAGAGTTTCTAAGTACCCTGGGATGTTTTCCAGCAGAATACATTCATGGATTATGTTACTCACAGGACAATGGATCGCTTCTGACTTGTTTTAGATGTGTGAAATATTTTCTTGGATGGGAGAAAGACTGCTCATCACGAAGTATGATTAATTTAGCAAAATGAACATTTCATCCTCAGTGTGTGCATCTCCTTATACTTTGCTCTGCTGATGCTTAGTTTTACATGTTGCTGTTTCTATTCAGTTACCATGACTTGTGTAAGAGACAGTTATATAGATATTTTTAATAATTAAGTTATGCTATTTTCTTTGATTTCACCAAAATTTTATCTAGTATTATAATTAAAACATATATGTTAGATTGTATTGCCTTTTCAGTATTGTCATTAACATATATTATTTTAATTAATTATTTCCCTAAATGATAGATATATTATTCTAAAATCAAACTAATTTTCTTTCACTCCAGGCTTCAACATCCAATTCTCCAATTCAAAACCAGTGGATGGCCAAGTCTTCCATAACGTCTACACTACAAAGGGTAAACATTAACAAAGCACCTGGATTTACTGCAGGTATGTAACAGTAAGCTTGACGGCTTTCTTGATAAGAAATTTTACAGAAAATGGCAACACAGAGGTGTTGCTGACCTGGATTTATTAAATCACTTTGTGTAGTAAAGCATGGGCTATCATATTAGCTATTTATGAGAAGTTGAGAACTCAAGTAAGAATTATGTGATGCAAGTAGTTTATGAAATGGAGAGTGTGCTTCAGATGTAGGTTTTTAGAGGTGTTCAAGCAAGATCAGTCCCAAGACTGATTCTGTTTAATAATTTCATAAATTATTTTTTGGGTGGGAACAGATGGTGTGAAGGAAATTTATTTGAGACCTAAATCTGGAGAAAATCTACTGTATCAAAGAGAATCAGATGCTAGAAAGTGTGACTTTACCTTGAAGAACAGGCTAATAAACATGAAGAAAAATCAATGCTGCAAAATATGAGGAAGAGTAATTGGAGCTTAATAACAACAACAGCAAAATATAAATACAAAAATCTGCTGAATGAGGCCTCTTTGTGGCAAATGGCTGTCTGTACAACACTCAAAAGTACCGTAGGTATATTTGCATAATCCCATTTCAAATTTGACACTAAATTTTCCCAGAAATCATGCATTTTCAAAAGAAAAATACATGAAAAATTATAAGAAAATAGACTGTAAATGTGAATCAGGATTTTTAGGGGGTTGCTGAATTCAGTAGCCCAGTGGAGGCAAGGCTACTGTAGTTCCATACAACCAGTTTGTTTTTTCCTGTTTTCTTCTTTTTTTTCTTCCTCCTACTTCATTCAGACCAGTTTTCTATAGATAATATCTTAGCCTTAATTATACTACTGATCAACATCACTTGCATTTTGGAAGTGGGGATGGAGGGTAACATTACTATTCTAGTATCTCAACCTATAAACTAATTTTAAGAATTCACTTGGTTTTTTAGGTTGTTCTGGTAATGAAAGCTTCTTCTCATTTTGTGTTGTACTTTATATTTAATCATATTTCAAATCCCAGATGTCTTTATAAAATTCTAGAACTTTTAAAAAAGCCACACTTCATTATATTTCATCTTAATGAGCATTAGCTTACTCATCTTCATAAATAAAGTACTCTGCATTGCCTCTAAAGCAGTATTTCCACATGAAAGATAGTTTTATTTACTGCGGTGAATGTACCTTTCCCTAAAGAATAAAAAGGAAGAAAGATTCCTATGGTTCTTTCTTTTCCCTTTTCACTCTTGCCTGTGTTTACTTTAATCATTTAGAAGCTAAGAAACTCAAGATTAATTCCCTTAGAAACTGAGATTAAATGATGGACAAAGCATGCAGGAAAGTGCTAAATAAATTGCATTCGAGTGAACAGACTAGAATGGTTGCCTGCTGATTGCTCCTTAATATAATTTCAGTATAATCAGGAGAAGGATCGTATGTAAACAATCACCTGTCAGCAGCGGTGGGACCGGCTCTCAGCAAGATGGCTTTAAATAGATATGAAATTTTGTTTGCACTTTATGAAACAATGTAGCCAAACTGTATGAAAGGCTAATGACAATGTCTAAATCTCCTAACACAGGGCTCAACCCACATCCAATCAAACAGGTGTGCTCAGTTCAAGCATTCACACATGAACACACAGACACACCGTGTAAGCGTATAAGTATGGACACATAGATGTACAATGTTTCCACTAAGGAGGAAAAACAAACCCAACTACGGAACAAAGAAGTAAGGAAAGCACTAAACACAGTGTGCACAAATTATAGTGGGAGGGGACACACCAGTTTCAATTTACATATACTGAAATAAACTTTTATTTTCCCAAAAACTAACTTCGTCCATTTGTTGAAATGGGGATGTTTGAAAACCTAAAACTGTCTAAAGCAGAGAAGCAAAACAATTTGTTCAGTTAATATGCTGCTGATTTTCACAGAAGATATAATGGGTATATATATCACACAAAAGAAGGTGTCAAAAAAAGGGGCACTTTTAATTTGTATTTTTTTTATTTAAGAAGATCCTTGTAACTTTTTGCATGAGATACCAGTTTTGAGAATAATCAGCTTTCTTTACTTACTTTTCATAGAGCTTTTGGTAGACTCGCTTTCTAATGTTCAGCCCAGATAATGTGCCTCTGTGTGTTCTAGGCAACCCATTTATTTTGAAAATGTGGATCATAATACACTATGACACAGCTTAATATTTCCTAATAAGAACGTTCTACTTTACAACTATTACTACTGTCACAGACAATGAAAAAATAAAGTTTTTCAGGACCCTACTTTGCTTTAAGTTTTTAGTAAAGAGGTTCAGTCCTGTCTGGGCTTGGGAGGGGTAATTTATATCAACTCCTTCAGTACAAGGAACTGCACTTTTATCTATTAATGTGGCATCAAACATACAAAAATAAGTGTACAGTTGTAAAAAATATATTAAATTTAAGACAGGGAGTTACCTTGCTTCTAGAAAGAAAATGCTGGGGCCACAGGAATGTCAGTGGAAATATTCACAGCCTAACACACATTTTTATAGTGGGGAAATAAAATAGAAAATTAAATTTTGAAGTACAGTTTGTCCAGGGAAAGTTGCATTAATTTTACACAAATGTCTTAATTTATCTTAAATAATGACTAAATCATCCTTTCCAGGAAGAACATGAATACTGATCCATGTATTTATTGTGACTACAACGTCATAAAACTGATTTACTCAACAAAGAGAGGTAAAAAAACAAAAGAAGCACAATAATAAAAATATTTGTATTGTTGAGGGGGAAAAAAAGAAAGAAAGAGGCAGTTTCTTCTATAAGAAACACAGCAATTCTAGGTTTGGGTTTTGTCTGTTGAGTTTAATACAAAAGATTAAGGAAGCTTCTGAATCTTACTTATTTGTTGATTTGTTTGTTTCTTTTTGCAATCCAAAGGACTTTTTTTTTTTATCTGTAAACTAATAATGTTGATTTTAAAGACTACTGAAATTTTCACCACTGATTTAGTATTAATTGTTGAAGCTATATGTGTTGGTGTATGGTTATATTGTAATGACAAGATTATGTAAAAAAGTAATAGAAGTATACAAATACATTTTGAAAGAAAACTATTTTATAAATAGCAGTTACTATTATTTCCATAAAATTTTGGTGTCAGTAGTAAGAGGCGTACTAAAAGTGTTCACTTTATTATTCCAGAAAACAAAAAGAGGAGTTGAGCTTAGCTACTCAGTTATCATAACTGGTGCCTTATTCAAATTAACTTGAAGGAGAGAGCTAAAACCCAGCACACATCTTGGTTTATCATCCTAAATTGATTTGAAAGGAGAGTGGAGAATGGTTTTAATGTTGTTTAGACCATTAATGTTTCAGCTGTGCAATCATTTCCTTGACTTCTCCTGCTGCCATTAAAAGTCTGCACCTTACAAACAAAGTCAGACAGAATCACATGACTGGGGATTAAAAAAAAAGGCACAGGGAATTGCCAAGGAAGGTGCTTAGCTGTGACCAGTAGTGTTTGTGGGAGTCTGCCAGCTGGAGTGACTGGCTTACTGGAGGAGAAAGAATTATTGTCAGTCTTGGTTTGGACAAACTCTGGCAAGGTCCAGTAGGAACTAGCACACCCAAACTAAAAAATGCTGGCAAACACACTTGTTGAAAGACTAAATAGATAGCATGGGTCTTCAGGTTTTCTTTGAAAGGAAGAAGCACTTTCAGTTGGAAATCCAATTATAGAAAAATGTGGGAGTTCTGCTGGCATTACAGTCCTCATTGAGATTGCCCATGAACCAATATCTTGGTCTGTTAGCCTGTCCCAGTTCCCATGGCTCTGCTGACCATGCTTCAGGACTGTGTCCACAAGGACCTGCCATCCTGTGCTACAACTGAGGGCAAGACTATATTTATAAGTTGAACAAAAAGTTTGTAATTTTTTCCCTCATCTATCTGAATTCATCTCTATTCAACTTTCAGACACTGCAACCAACATGTTAACACACATGGAATATAAGAGAACATAGGTTTAAAAATAAGCTACCCTGTAGCATGACCCCAACCTTTCATTTTGCTCATACTTTATTACATAAAGAACACTGCATTGTATAAAAAATAGCAAACTTCCACAATTTCTTGCTTTGTGTGTAGGCCTGTTTACCTGTAACTATATCTAGTTTCTTGACACACAACTCATACATCAATGGAAGAAGCAAAGAATTTTCACACAGCTTGAATTCTCGTCTGATGTGAATTCTTGTCAGATAGGTGGGAAGTGAAATAAAAACAGATTCACCAAGCTGTACTCTTAGTTTCAGCATCTGAATACACAGAATATACATATGAGTCCTCGAAAACCAGCACCATGCTGTAAATACAGTAAAATAATGTTTTTCTTTGTTATATTTTTTTATGAAACCTGGAGAATCTAAGCAACTTACCATAAATTCAATCTGGAAAACATTCTAAAGAGCAAGTATTCTTTATTTTCTTTTTTTTTTTTCACCTTTACAATCACTCACAATTTTTATAGAATTATGAACGAAAAAGGGCTTCTGTACACAAAGTATAAAAAAAGTCATGCTACTCTGTTACAAGTGGAACTTACACAATGATAATGGAGATGGCTGCTGAACCATTAGTATAATGAAAACAGAGTATAAAACAATATTTTTTTAAGTCAGCTTATTTCAAGTGCAGCATGTTCTCCTAGATGTTATTGATTATTCCCTGTACTTAAAAGTCAAAAAGAAAAGGAAGTAAGTGTTGCTTGGAAGTGTTAAAGAGGAGAAGGGAAAATTTACATTAAAAATGTATGTTTAACCTGAAGTGCTAGTAAAGTTTCTATTCTGTGTACCCTCAAAATCATACCATTGAATAAATTAAAATCAGTACATCTCTCTCAAAAACCACTCAATTATGACTGTAATATCATCCAGACACTAATAAACTCACCGAATATCTTTAGTGGTTATCTACAGGTAATTTCTGATTTGCTACAAAGGTGTTAAAATGTTATTTTCTAAAGAGAGAAAAATGAGTGTTTAAGAGAAATAGTATCTTTATGCCATTTCTGCAGCATGCATTCTAAATTTTGCTATACTTAAAATCATCCCGAATACTTCCCCTACTAAAGTCAGCGTAAAAACTGCAGTTCTGATACTCTTTCTGTGACTTCTTTGATTGATCACATTATGGCAGTCTAATTCCAGAACTGATAGTTATACTTCTTATTTTTGAAAGTACTTTATGATTATGGTCTAATCAGCACATTAGCTGATCAAATAAGAAATCAGCTCCAGATTAAAGCTCCTAAATGAAGGTGTGCTCCTGTGAAAGAGGCATTACTGCACCTATAAAACTCAGTGGAGAATTAGGCAACAGCTTCAAGGGAGCCTAGGAGCACCTTTAAACAGAATACCCTGTATCACCTTCTCTGTTGCCAAAACTTCAGATACCTGAAGTTATTTTCCTTGCTGCAAGGTCTGACTTCCAGTAGTTGGGCCAAAAAAGTGCAGGTCTCCATTCAGTAGTATTCCTGGATGCACTAGGGAATGCATGGAAATGGGTGCCCACATCTAGTTAACTGAAAGCCCTGTTTGATTTGAGTAACGCCTTTGGCAATATGACTGAACATATTGATCAGGAGTGAAACTTTAGATAATTATATAATTGTGCTGTCCTGAAATGGCAGAGACATGTATGGGGCTGTCGGGCACTGAGACAGAAAGACAGAAGGGAGATATGTACTGTTACAAGGAGATAAGTTTGGATAACCTGGGAAATTTCAGACACTCAGCTACATTTAGGGAACAGAACTAAAACCTAGCTCTCTTTTAGATATAATGGCAGCTTCCACATCTGAAGATCTCTTCAGTTTGCTATACAGTTTGCTATATCTAGTTCTATTTAAGAAAACTTAAAAATAGCTGCTGAAAGCTATTACAAAAGACCTATGAAAGACCTATGCTTTCCTGGAGCAGCAATTGGAAGCCTTAATAGCTGTAAAATTCAGTGATTTTGTTTGGTTTAGTAAATTTGGCCCCTACCTCACACAATGACATTAAAATATATATATCCCAAAGTTCAAATCAGTTGCAATCATCTGAGACATCCTAAGGCATAAGAAACATCCTCACAGGACTAGCAGACAATACAGTGAACCTGTAGAGAGGCAGATCTTTCAAGAAGACTGTGCTACATCCTTGCAGGCTAGCCCAGGACATCTCAAAGAACACTAGGAATCTAAGTGCAGGCAAAGTCACAGACGTTTCTATCTGAATTATTATTATGAAGTTGCTCTAAACAAATATGAGCAGCTAAAGTAAATTTAAAATAAATTAATTGAAATATGTCTTTGTAAGCCTCAGTATTTTTAAAGGAAGTCAAGCTTCATTAGCTTAGATAAGTATATGTAAAAATGGGTAAGATTAATCTTGTTTTCAGTGTGAATTAGACATCATTTGCAGAAATGATTCCAGGTTACAGATGACTATTTCATTCCACTCCTGTGGCTATTAGTTGCACTAATAGCTCCATGTAAGTAAATGCTACTGAGACAAATTACCTATAAATAAAACACTTGCATTAAGGAATAAGGTTAACTCGCTGTGTTAGCTATGTTCTTGTTATGTTCTTGCAAGAAGTGCAATTTTACTTTTAAACTGAGTGGTATCCAGTCAATGTAAGACACTAGTGAAAAACCAGGCCTCGAAGAGTTTAAGGAAAGAAGGAAATGTGTGCTCTTCTCAGAAGGGCAGCAGGAACAGAGAAATTTGTGAGGAAAAAGGAGCAGTTACCACAGCAAAAGAATCACACTGACTGCTAATTTTAAGAGTGGTGGGGAAGTTATGGAACAATAAATGCAGAGGAACACAGGGCAATGAGTGGTCAATAATAAGTAGCAAGGACTGGGTACTGTATAAGCCAAAATTTGTAGAGTTGCATTTGAGAAGAGCAATTCAGTAGCTAAATCCATGTAGGACGAGACAATAAAGATTTATTAGCAGGAACAAGTGCTAATGTATTGTATGGATGGCTTGTAATATTTCTTCAGCTTTTCCTTTGTTATAAAGCCTTCAAGCAAATTATTTGTAAAATAAACTTTTCAATCTTGAATGATCTTCTGCAGCAATATACAGTTACACTTCTCATTTTACATTGCTTTTTATAAATTCATTTCTGCCAGCGAATTTCCCTGGTCTAAAGATTTTTAATATTATTTCTGTAAAAACTCTTTTATATAATATTGACTAAGTTAAATGCTTAGTTGGCTCCAATTACTTCAACTGCACTTACGCATTCTTTCTTTAGGAAATTTATTAGAAATTCTCACAAAGTGGCACTTGAATTTCTTCCCAAATGTAATTTTTAATTTCAATAAATTACTTTATTTCAAAATTCTTTTGAAAGAATGGCTTGCCTTTTTTTCTGAAATTCGTTATGATATATAGTGAATGAAGTTGAAAATTTTTTGAGACATCTTTAGAATATATTAAGTAAAAATATACTTTAAGTAGCAAAATTCAACAAAAGTGAAGGTTTGACTATTCCTTTGAGAATATATTGTAGTGGGAAAATCACTGGAAATGGATAAAGGCTACAGATAGTTTGAAACCATCCAGGACTGAGAGGAAAAATGTGCAATTTTTTTTCAGAATTGCTGGTCCTTTATTTTTATTTTACTCTTCTGTTGAATTCACACACAAAATAAAGCAACTGATGTGTGAATGAATAGATATGCTTTCTGTATATAAACTAATCTACTTAGAAAACTGAAGTGTGTAGGAAGACAAAAACAGTCAAAAAATATGTGCATATCATTCAAAGTCCTCTTTCTTTCATCTTTCCATTCTAAAAATATGCAATGTTCCCAAAGTCATTCTACAGGAATTTTGCACAAAATCTCAAAGATGTTATTTTTAAGCTTTTATCTTCAGTTCCTATCCAAGCAAGTCAAGTCATTGCATGAATGAGGCACTGAGCCTGGGGTGATGCATGGTGGGCGTACTGTTATTGGAATGCAGTGTCATGCTATGGTGCACAGGGGCTTGGAGAAGCTTGGGGGACCATTCTGTTAGCTAGGACATGGCATCAGATTTATATAATCCCCTGACTTCCACCCTGGAGACAATTTGGTAAGCAACAGTTAAGACCACATCTGTAGGAAGACACATCCTAACACACAGCTTAGTAATACTGCCCAAATATCAGTCAAAAATTACTTCTATCTGAGCAGGGATGTCTAAAGCAGAAATTTCTTCTTGAGGTGCAATGACTAAAATTTACTTCAAATCTCACACCAGAAGAAAAATACACTGAAAATCTCTTACTTTTTTTACTGTTGGAGTTCTTAGAAATCCTAACCATACAGTGCTGGAAGTTATAAAGAGGCACTTGCTTCCAAAGTCCTTGCATACATCTCTTCATTCAGACCATGGAAGAGGGACAGGAAGTTCTCCACATTTTCCTTAGAGACAAGTTACACACCAGTTTCTGTCCCAGTAGAGGATACAGCAGAATCAGCCTAACAATACCAAAGTCATTTATTGCTTGTGACTTTTTGCATTGTTGTCTTATGTTTCAAATTATTTACTGAGTAGCCCAAAGGAGATTAGCAAATGGGCACTAGGTATGTTTTCTTAGGTTTCCAGTGACTGAAGAACTCTATATCTTTGACAGCACAGTAAATTGCATAGGGATATTTTAATAATAGGAGTCTGAAATGTAAGATAGAGATTAAAAAAAAACAAAACCCAAACTTCTTCCTCTCATTCTCAATAAATATACATTCAGAAAAAACCCAAATGAAAAAGACCAAACTAGCAAACACCTTCTTCATGACATATTTTATATGTTTATTTCCCATTTCCTTGTATCAGATTTTCTGTAAAAAGAAATAACTTAATAAATAAATATTCTGATTTATTTGTCACTCAGAGTAACAGATAAACCCCCTTAGGGATCAACAGCATTGAAGATTGTCTAGTTTCAGTCAGTAGGTGAGAGGGAAGAAAACAAGTCTCAAAGAGACTGTTTCTTTTCAAGGATTTTCTTTCTTCCACTGATTATGAGAAGGCATTTTTGTTCAATGTGTCAGTTTGTTCTTTTAGGAAGGTTTCAGGAATTAATTGCTTAAAAGACTGTTCAATTTATTTTATACTATTATTATCTGGTGTGAATAAAGATCTATCTATCTATGTTTATTGCAGTACAAGATAAATGAAAGCCCTATTAGCCATTTTGAGTTTGTTTTCAAGCCACATAGTAACAGGATATTTTGCAGTCTACCGGGAGACAAACAATCTGCTCATATTCCCGATAAATGAACAGTGTGATCTTTAGAAACTCCTGGGTTGCCATGGATACCAACATGCATTCTATCTAAGTCACTTGCATTGTTTATGAGTTAAAAATCAGTTTTCAAAATTCTTAAATATAATAGACGCATCTTGTGGTTTGTTATATTTTTCATTTTTTGTGGTCACAAAAGGCATAGTAATACTAAGCATAGGGAAAAAAATTTCTACTCACCGGTAGTCATTTAGAACTTGGCATCTTCATCAGCTGAGCTGTCTTCTTTAGTTGCTGAGTGATAATGATTTCATTTTATGCAATTTTACTCTGAACTACTAAAGGTTACTATGGAAACCTCAACTCTTTTTCCCTCTTCACATTCTTTGAACAGGTAGTAAGTCTCGCTATGTGGGGGAAGTGGCATATCCACTAAAACATTACTTGAAAATCAGTTCCAAATTGCTTTTGTCATTCATGAATTGATGTTAAACTAAGATTTGTCAGACAGTCTGGTAGGAGAACAAACTATTTTCAAAAAAAAAAAAGTTTGTCTCAATCTTTAATATCTGCCAAACTTGTATTTTTTGACTCACTTAAATGTCACCTTTGCTTGATTATAATGGTGAATATAAATGATTCCAACATTAATCAACATAATAAAATGGTGCAGGATTTATTCTCACATGGTTGCTCTTGTTTCCGGGGGGGGGGCGGGGTGGGGGGGTTAACATTTTCAACCTTGTTTCTGACTTACTCTGAAACAGAAATATGTTTTTCTTTTGATTCTTCTGTCTGAATCATGCTAAAGTTAATTGTTAAACCACAAGCAGTGGATACTGTTAGATAGTTTCATCACCTCCAGTTTACTTCTAACATTGTCATTAGTTTCTAGTCCAGAATTCATGAAGTCCAATTAGAACCTCTAAGCTGGTTTCTAATTTGTCTTAATCCAAAACTCAGTTCATGATTTAGAATCTCAAAACATTTACTTTCAGGACAGTCTGTACTTTGGCCATCAAATAATCTAATTCTTCATATATTGCAATCTAGTTCTGTGCCCCATCGCTAAGGAACAAGACATTGATCTGGAACTCTTCTTTGTTTACATTTCTTTTTAGTCATGTAGGAAAAAAAAAAAATTAAAAAAAATTGCCAAACCAAATTTCTGTGTTTTACCCTGAGGATTTATCTGCTTTGACAGGAAAGCTTCCGATATCAAAATTAAACAACACTCAGAAATAAACCCAGTAACAAATCATTGACAATAATTGCTATAAGAGTTTTGATTGCCAGGATTTGTTAGTATTTTTTAATATTTTAACTAGACATTAAGAAAGACTTCACTTTTAAATTTACATTCAAAATGGAATTGAAAGGCAGAGGAGACCAGAGTCTCCTTTGCCAAGAGCAGATGTCACATTATTCATCTCCCAAAATTGTTCAAGCAACATGCAAATGTAAATCGTTTTGTTCTGCTACATCAAAAATTTATCCTTCTTCACCACCATTGACCAATACCACTTATCTTATGTTTTCCGTTCATTCAAACTAGCAATCTTGGACAAATGTATAATTTTTGTTAATATTTGAATAATAGTTTTTTGCGTGGACATTCAGATTTGGGGAAGATTTTATGACACATGAAAATTCCAGATATATTTAGCTCTACTTTTTCTTTCAATTTTATTGAAATTACAATTGCAACATCAATATAAAATGTTATATTCCACATTTAAGCAGAGGTTTCTATTCTTCCTTTTTGAACTGTCAGAAATTATATCCTGATATGTATGCACGCAAAACTGCTCTTTCTCTAATGTTCATTCAATTTCCTTTTTCACTAACACTTTTTATTTGATGGTTTGTTTTTTAAAAGATGCCTAAATATCATAATTTAAAGCCATTAAATCAAAATCAGAAGAATGGTCCTTTTATTTTTTCATATCTAAAATTAATTCTGGTGTGGCATCTACTCTCAGAAGTACAAAAAGTTCACAGTAGTTCAGGTTCTCCAAAATTATTGTTTTGATGAGCATACCACATCACATCAACACAATTCACATGACGCTTAAATAAAAATCCTTATATGAGGTCTCTGATACATCAACTTTCCTGACCTTTATTAGCTATAAAACGTTACAAACACCTTGATTATTTGAAGGAAGTTCAAAGGTTTCTGGTTGGGTTTTTTTTAGAACAGATAAGAGCACATTCAATCCTGAATTTAAGAAGCATTATTATATGAGGAATAACATACTGAAAATAATAAAAAATTAGTGGATTTGACAGTGGCAACATTATGCTTATGACTGTATTTGATGATCTTACAGGAACTTTCCAACTGAAGTGATTTTATGATTCTATAAGAAATAAATTTATTTTGCTGGATATTGTTTATTATCAAGTGTCCCATCAGCCTCCCCCTCCCCCACTTATATGCTTACATAGTCATATGCAAATCAATTTACTTAAGAAAATATCTCTAAGAAATCTGAGGAGAGAAAAGATTTTGAGACATTAGAAGTCTGAATTTTGGTCTAACGAGACTAGTTACTCCTTGTCACACTTCAAAATAACTAAATTCATATGTTGGAATGCTGTCTAAATAAACATAGCATAATTTATATAAATTCATACAGAATTGAAACAAAGGGAGAAAATAGAACTGCAGAAGGGAGTTTATGATGCAGCTGTTGTCTACATTTTCCATATCAGTTTTGTATTTAAGTGACATGTTCTGGCCCATGTTAAGTAGAACTCTGTCACCAAAAAGTTTTGGGCAATGGTGGGAGAAGTTCCACAGCTCCCTCTCCTATTGGCAGAAGGAATGAAGAGTTAGAGAGAATGAAGAAATGACAATGAATGCTATGGATCCATCATATTGTTTAGCATCCAATATAGCATCTCATAATTGGGAGTGACAGACCTGGAGGTCCCAGACTGCCTTTGTATTTTAAATTAGAATGAAACTACCAGTAGTAAGGATATAGGATCAAGATCACATCTATTACTGCTCAGGTGTGGATCAGCACCCAGTGACGAAGAGTGCCTTTTCCTCCTAGTCATGGTAGTTGTGAATCTCTTTTTCAGTCGTCCTTAATTTAAAGCAGCTGGACTGAACATGTGAAAATTCCAAAAATGTTCTTCTTTTGGTTCTAGAGAATAATCAAAAAAATAAACAAACAAACAAGCCAAAAAGGAAATTAAAGTGTTCCACTACATGAAACACTTATACTAAGCTGGTTATTTTTCTCCATATTACATTTCTTCATTTGAATTTTACTGTTCTGTTGTCTGATTCATGATAATTATGAAAGGAAAATGTAGATCTACCTGAAAAAGTCTACGTTATCTTCAGTTACCATAGTTTTTTTAAAATCATCCCTTTATGTAGGTCTGATACAGTTATTTTTATTACTTTTGAAAAGCCTTTAATTTTTCGTCATTAGTGCACTTTTTGCTATAACAATATTGATCCTAAAAAAAATCATTCCAGACTCCCTTCACTTGTTATTTCACTACACACGATATTTGAGGTAACCAACATTACCTAAAACAATGACAGTTTTCATTCACCGACACTATCATTAAAAAAAAAAAAAAAACCACAAAAAACAAAAACCCCAAACTCTTAAAGCAATTCCTTTTCCCAGCTAGTTAATCTTTAGTTGGATGTTAAGACTGTCATTGTGGGTGAAAATTCTTAATGTCTACCTTAAACAGTCTGTAAGAGGCTTTACAGATGTCATTACAGTGATAGCCGACATAGAAATTCACGGTATAGATGATGTTATGGATAGCAATTTCTAGAGTATATTGGTCTTTAATGACAATTTGATTAAGGAACACACTGATTTGGTGCTGCAAGTTCTGTCCGAACTGTTTACCTCCTGTGGCAATGTTTCAGTAGAGGGCAAGCTGATGGAAGATCTCTTACAGTTCAGTGTTAATCAATACTTGAAGAAAATAAGATAAATTTGAAAGAACTGACAGAGGGTTGAAGGAATTAGGTGATCTGGAATCAAAGAAACAGACAGAAGAGGGTGAAAGCATAACAGAATGAAAAGTCTTTAGATTCTAATTACAAAGAAATGAAAGATCAGTATGATCATAGACACATTTTAGCCAGCTACTATTGTTCAATATGACTTGACACATTATGAATGACATTTATTCAACCCTCTACTGTCTTTTCAGCTACAAAATTCATGTGGATTCTGGTACAGTTATTGATATTCTTTCTGTTTCAATATTGCAGTTACAGTCATTAACTTACTCCTGGGAAATGGTGAAATGCTGCTCCATAAATATGCGCAAGTGGAGGTTTGCTGAGAAGTTGCACTACAAACTACCCAGAATGCTTGCTTTGTTTGTCATACATGTGAGTACGACTTCCCTTAAGAACTTTATAGAAATCCGTGCTATATCACCTTCCTGTTATGTAGATTCAACCTTAGAAACATTTAGAAACAGCGTTTTAGGTATATCATGTGGGTTTTCAACTTTCCACAACCTTCCCAGTTAAAAATTTGAAAAAATTATGCATCACTTCTCTCTAACATTTCTGATGTGAACACCAAGACCCTCAAATTATCTCAGACTGATAAACTGCTAAAGTACAGAATTTACAATACCTTTGAAAGGAAGTTATTTTGTAATCTTAAAATATTAATTCCACTAAGCTATTTTACATAAACTAAATAAGAATATAAAAAGAATATTGCCATTGTGAGGTGTAGTTTAATGTTGAAATTCAAACTTTATCACAATCATTTTCTAATAGTTTTGAAAAAATAAAAACCAAAGATGGTTTTCCCAGGCAAAGAAAAACATGATTACAAAAATTACATAAATTATTCTGATGTTTTTTCCAAAAATGCTAACATTCCTTTATCTTCTTCTAGTTCTTCAATATTTTCTTCTTTTATTTTTTCTTTTCTTTCCTAATTTTCTCTTCTTTGCTTTTCTATTTTTCTTCCTTTCCTTTCCTACTTTACTTGGACCTAAACCATGTTCTTCTTTTCAGGAGTATTTCTTAGTAAATATTCAGAGAAATTACTAAATTTGGGGGTTTTGGATGATTTGCCTTGCTAAATGATATATATATTACATATCAAGTCATTATCATAAAAATCTTTTCTGTTTCTTTTTTATTATTTAGACACATACAATATGAAAGTTATTTTGTTCTGCTAACTCAGTGATGCTGAAGTTAAAAAAAAAGATGCAGTGCCTTCTAGCATTAAAAAAATCCTAAAAAATACTTAGATTTTATAACTGTCTTCTCCAAGATTCTTTGTGTAAGAAGTAATATCAGTCAATTGATACGTAAAATAATAAGTGAGGTTCAGTTATCTATTTTTTCATCCATTACATATTTAAAGAAAGTTGAATGGTTCTTGGATTACCTTCTTTGTTCAAAGCTTTGTTATATATGTAGCACTTTTTCACCGTAACATCTACTACAATGTTTTTTGGCTCTTAGAAATTTGTCTATTTCCGTTGTAAGGATCTGAAGTCTTGCACTGGCAAGGTACATCTGTGTAACCTTGGCTCAGACTTCCAATAAAATTGCTGAGTTGTGAGAACAAGCTGTAAAAATATCTGTACAGGCACAAGAAACATAAAATTTCATATGGATGTAGAACTTAGGAGAAAATGTGCATCAAACACAGCATCATCAGCCAGTCAAAAGATGTGATTATCCTGCTATATTCATCACTGGTGTGGCCTCCCCTGGAGTACTGTGTGCAGTTCTGGGCCTCACAATTTGAGAAGGATCTGAAGGTCCTTGTATGCATCCAGAGTAAGGAGACAAAGCTGGTGAAAGGACTGGAAGAGATGTCTTGTGAGGAGTGCCTGAGGACTCTGGGTTTGTCTACTTTGGAGAAAAGGAGGTTTAGGGGTGACCTTATTGCCCTCTACAGTTTCCTGAGGAGGGGAAGTGAGGAGGGAGATGCTAATCTCTTCTCCCTGAGATCCAGTGCATGGGATACACAAGAATGATTCAAAGCTGTGCCAGGGAATGCTCAGACTGGACATTAGGAAGCATAAGGAGAAGGCAGTCAAACACTGGGACAGGCTTCCTAGAGGAATTGGTCAATTCCCAAAGCCAGTGTTTAAGAGACATTTGGATAATGTCCTGAACAACATACTTTAACTTTTGGTTAGCCCTGGATAGATCAAGTAGTTAGATTAGAAGAGCATTGTAGGTCCCTTCAGATTAAATTAGTCTATTCTGTTCTATTTCCTTCTAAGCAGAAGCTTAATGAGTCAAGAGGAAGAAGATGAGTTTGAAAAGGTATAAAATCCTGAAAGGAAAAACACGGAGTTATCATTCGATTGTTAGTAAAATCATTGGTTGGTCAGTCATCAGGTGATGGATATAAATATATATTAATATATAGCTCTGCCATATATATAAAGCCATTGGAGATTAAACCTGGTCAAAAGTCTCCTAACTACAGATTTACTATGCAATTTTTCATGTTTTCAATCTATAATTAAGATTATTGAATGAAAAAAATGCACATAATAATGAAGTTGATTTTTAATCAGGCAGATTGAATTGGCAGTATGCCAGCCTAGCACTTCATTGCATTATGCTTTTCAGTTCTATTTACTCTACTTTAAATAATATTAGCTTGCTAGTGGTTTGATAGATACTGCATATAAAAATCATTTGTGGGAGGGCAAGCGGCAAGCACTACTTTTTGGTACATAAAATAGGGCAATTTATTAGAACTAAAGTAGGATAAAAACATTGGCAAAACTACAATGATTTAAGTTTGGATTCCTAGGCTTGCTTTGACTGTGCCATTTTAATTTCTTCCTTTTACCCCATATATTTTGAAATCCAGTTTTAAAAATACCTCACAGTGGATGTGAGACCACAAAGATAAATAAGTCTGTATATATTTTATATAATATTGGTGATAATGTAGGCAAAACTGGTGTATGTGTAAGTATAATAGAGGCTTATAAAATTCAGATATTATTAATTCTGAATTATTATAGCATACATTAATAATATATATTAATATATATGTATATATATATTTAAAATTCAGCAGTGACAGTTTATAGAGGTCAGAGAGATGGTTATGGAAATTGTACAACTGTGAAAACAAAATCAGAACAAAAATCTGTTGGAAAAAACTTTCTTAATAAACTTAAAATTTTGGGAGCTTTCAAATGCTACAAATGTCCTTTCTATTACCTTAATTTTTAAAATTTTGGGGGGAATTTTTTGTATTTTGACCTTTAATGAATTTTAATACCTCTATGTAGCCCTATCTGGACATTTGCAAAACAAGATACAGATGCCTTTTTTTACAGGCTGATGAGCCTTTATCAATTAAGTTTTTCTTAGAATCTGAGAGCCATATTTCTTATAGGGACATTCTTAGAACATAGTATGTATGTCACAAAAGGGCTCTCAGTTATTCCTTGGAGCTGCAAAGAAGCAACTCTTGAGAAAAAGGAGTCTATGTTCCTGCTATAGTACCTGTAGTCTAGTGTTGCAGAGAACCTCTGTTGTAAAACCCAAATGAAACACACGATATTTTAGAGATCCATCATTCTGTGGCAACTTACCCAGATACTATGATATTAAACAAGTTTTTCTGAATTTTCGACTTCACTTTTGTGACTTCTCTTTTTAAAGTATTAGTAGTTTTTTTACAACACATGAAAAGGAAAAGGTCTAAAATCTGCCTCCAGTTTCCAGATGGCAATTTAGCAAGCAATTTTTATCTTTTTGAACAAACACTGAGACCTATCAAAAGCTTTTGTTCCTGAGAACAAAATTTACCCATGTGAGAGACTGTCAGATGTTTTTGGAGAGTTTTCAACACTTACTTGAAATGCTTCAGCACAAATGATTGAGCCCGATGAGCTTCTATGTCTTTTTTTTTTTTATAAAGATATTGACCTTAATAGACTCCATCTAGACTCACACTTTTGTAAGCGTGAAAAGCAAATAATTAGCAAAAAGGGAAATGGAAATAACTGTATTAGCTGCCTATGTGCAGAAATTCTTAGAAGAAATTTATTTTCAAGGAATTGATATGTAGAATGAAACTACTCTGATTAAACACATCCAGATAAAGCTAAGGTGGTGAAAGTTACAAAGACAGCTCTTAAATCTAAGCATCAGCTTTTAAGAAGCTTCACCTGAAAATCTGGATACATCTAATGAAAAAAATAATTAAAACAACAACAACTAAAAGTCATCTGCACCCACTGAAGAATACTTCTCTCAGTATTTTTGTTTGTGGTATTCTAGCTTGCAAAAATACATATTCCATTTCTTAGCATTCTTGTATTAAGGATATAGTGGTAGAGATGACACAAGTATCAAAGCAATTTTGTTTTTTAAATAAGTTCAGAACAGTTATATAGCAATATTCAAGACCTGTCACTCCTGTATGTACTTTATTAACCTTGTTTTTTTCTCTACAAATGTCTAAAGTCTAGACAAGGTGCTTGATATAATCTATTATAGGGCAAGAGTTCTTTCACCTTTCACAAAGACTTCCATAGCATGGTTTAATATTTCATATCAAAAAATTTCCAAAATATCTGCAAAGGAAAGCACTTGAAAGCAGAAAAAATTAATAATTCTGAATGTTTCTGGAATGTGGTAAATGTCATCTGGGTTTTTTGGACATGGTTCCGTTAAAGTGAATCCAAACTGCTATCACACACTTGTATCCTGTTTCTAGCTTCCTCACATCTATTATTCCCATAAATGAATTTTGCTTAGTGAGAGCTTTTAAAAAACAGTTCTCCTATTCGAGATCACACCTCTTTCTCTAGAGAAAAAGGAAAAAAAAATCTGATTTGATAGTGATATTTAGAGTATGGAAATTACACTTTCCTTCTCCTTAACCTCTCTTTGTCAGTCCTGCAGAGATCTTTTAGGAGTTTTTAAGTTTTGTTATGGAAATGGATAGAGTTCTATTAAAAAAAAAAAAATGAAAAACCCTCATTCTAGTAAGTTTTTGTCTGTATTCCTCTGTAGTCTTGCAGGTATAATGCAGGAGATTCCTTTTCTGTCCTTCAAAAATGAGTCCCAAAGGCAGTATATTGGATCTATTCCTCATCCTTTGAATAGTTTCATGCATTTTTCCAAGCTATTCTAAAACCTTGCCTTTAAACCATTCTGTGCTCTTCAAGATTTTTTTGCTTCATACAGGTGAAATAAGACATGACACAAATAAACATTTTATGTTGCTCCATTTCTTGTCATTAAGATGTCTTATCAATGAAAAGGTGCCCTCATGAGGAACACATTTTTGTTCTGGAAAGGACTATTGCATACTATCTTCCTCTGCCGTATGTAACCCTAACACATAAAGTTTTCAAAACATAAATCTAATCATTTCCGAACTTATAAAACAATAACAATTTAAAAAATAGACGTTAAGGCAAAACTGAATTTTCGCTAATTTTTCTTGAATTCAAAAGGAAGTTAAAACAGAGGAACTAAGATATTTATCTTATAAAATAACTTTTTAAAATATAAAATAAATACCCTGCTTCAGGAAGAACTTGTCTCTACGATCCCACTCGTTTCTGAGACTCCATTCTTTATTTGTACTGATTATTTGAATAGCTTCTGTTAAGATTTTAGGGTTTCTTCCTTCACACCTGCCAAAGTAGTAAAAATACAAGGGCACATTTTCATTCTAGGAAGCGTCTCAAAATCATAAATTATCTGTCACAACCCTCTATGTTTATGGATATAAAATCTCACAAAAAGTTTATATTCATCTACTCCAAAAAGCCGAATACATTAACTAGTGCATATTTCTCAGTAGCTCTGTCTGTACAGCCAGCTGGCTCTTACCACTCAGTATACAGAAGAAAAACGTCTTCATTTTGCATTCATCATTGTAGGATCATATCCCAAACTCCTTAGCTAGTCTTTTGGCCTTTAGTAATCTTGAGAATGTAACAGAATACCAACTGGAAATGAGACCCAGCATTAAACCCTCAGAAATTCCTACCTGGCACTATTCTCAAGCCTCTATAGCAACAAATATCAGTGCTCGCTGGTAGGCTGCTGTTGTTGCAAATAAGCAGCAGCTTGTATTCAGCAGCTTGCTGCCAGCCAGCTCCAGTTGGCTGAATAGCTTGTGCAGCTGTTTTCACAACAGCATCAGCAGTTATCCCACCCCAGCTGCACCCAGGAGGAAATGACAGCAACCTAAATCAGCTGCTGCTGAAGGGTCTTGGATGTGCTTTACTTGTTAAAGCTCCATTGATAGGTTCATAAAATAATTATCAGCATGTCTTCTGGAATCTTCCCTAGCGGATGCAGGCTAGCAAATGGCAAAAAAATAGGTAGGAATAAAGGGAGGAAAATTATTCCTACTAAATGTAGTTATTGGTTACAATTGATATATTTATTGGGAGTAACTTGGCCTATTTGAAAGATTTGTAGTCATATCAGCACAGGTAGCTAGCTGTAATGCTTTTGACTGGGATAACATTAAGTTTTCTTTTATAGGTGCATTTATGGTGTCATGTTTTGAATTGGTAGTGAAAACAGTGTTGGTAGTATAGAGATGTTTATTATCACTGAGCAGTGCTCACACAGAGTCAAGGCCTTTTCTGCTTCCCACTGCCCCTTGTTAGTGAGTAGGCTGGGGCTGCACAGGAAGTTAGGAGGCAACACAGGTGGGACAGCTGACCCTAACAGACCAAAGGGATATTCCAAATCATTTGGCATCATGCTCAGTAATAGGAACTGGAAGGTGAAGGAGGAAGCAAGGACAATTGGAGTGATGGTGTTTGTCTTCCCAAGTCACTGTTACAGGGATAGAGCCCTGCTTTCTGGAGATAGCTGAACACCTGCCTACCCAAGGGAAGCAGTGAATGAGTTTCTTATTTTGCTTTTCTTTCGTTCATGGCTTTTACTTTGCCTATTAGATTGTTTTTATTAAATTGTCTCAAGTTATTTCTCCCTTTTACTCTTTCAATTCTCTTCCCCATCCCATTGTGGCGGTGACTAAGTGAGAGGTTGCGTGGGACTGAGCTGATGGCCAGTGTTGTTAAACCACAACACCAGCCCTTTATGCAAGTGAGGTTATGGTAGAAGATTTTTAATCAAAGAAGAAGAACCAAGATCAGTCTTATCCTATTTTTAAAAATTATTTTTCTTATATTTTTTTCCTTTTTGCTTAAGTATTGATTGTTTGAAAATAAATATATCTGAATAATGACGAAGTAGTGGCAACAAGACAAGATGTCCCAGTGGAGATTTAAGGGAACTTGTAAAAACATTTGTCTTAGTGGTATCAGATAGAGACACAGATATACAGAATATAAATATTGTGGAAAATAAATTATGAAAAAGTGTATAAAATATTTGTGGACTTTATTCCTGAAAACTTTCTTTCAGAGACTTCTGGCTTTGCTATCCTATAAGCAATGCTAAAAAATTGTTAAGAATCTTGAACAGGTTCTGTCCTGTTGCATTGTTTTGTTTCATGATGGAAGAAATTTGTTATGTGTTAAATAATAAAAGATTAATCCACTTCTCTGTCAGTTTCTATATCTATAAAATATTTATGATTTGCGTCAATATTTTTACTGCCAGAGACATTGTCTAAAAAGACAATAAATCAATTTCACCTACAGAAGTATCAACCTCTTGCTATCATCTTTTTCTAGGAACTGTCTGTTCTACTCTTAGGCACTTTTAAAAATAACTCTTATGTCATCTGTCCTCAAGAAAAGTGCTGAACTCATCACAGCAGGGCCAAAAAAACCCCACATTTATTTCTTAAATATCTGGCTTCCTAAAATCTGTAAGAAAATCTCAGAAAGTATATAAATGGAATGTAATTAACATTCCTCATTAATTCTAGACAAGAAAATTCTCCACAACTCCCTGTTTTTGTTTAAAAACTGTCCAGTAAAACCTTATAATTTTAATTATTTGTCCATAATCTCCAGCAAAAACCATTTTCAAAATATGCCCATAAACCTGGGAAATTTTTAGAGGTGGGACTTCAGGACATTGGTAGATCTTCAGTACATTATTCTGGCCTGGTATATACATATATATATATATGTATATAAAGACCATTCTGATCACAAATTATAAAATCTTGTGTTGTCTGCTTATAGCACACTGACAAATAACATGGAATATATTTATTGGAAAAGTAATAAATAACACTATGTTTTTGGAGGATAGGCTTTAGATTTTTAATTCTTTTCCAGTTCAATGTAATGCTCCCAATTTTCATCTGTCTTTAGACTTCTGTTTCATAGCAAATGGAATCTCTTGTATAAGGTATATACTGTAGGTCCAGAGAGCTCCTTTCTGCAAGCAGAGTTTAGAACACATACTTCAGTGCAATGGTTATGGTCTCATTTTCTTTCCATCTTTTTTTAATCAGTAAGCTGTTTATATTTGCAGGGAATTATTTTAACACATATATATGGCTATTATAATAATGATTACCAAAATGTGATTCTCTACAGTAATATACAGCTCTAAGCACAAGATATTAGTGTGTGAACTAAACATCTCTTCTGAGGTATAACAGTGACATGAATAAAGGTATTGAGAGTACACAGAGTTTACCAACAAAGACTAAATTCTGAAGAGCTGTTGATTCCCACAAGGGTAGAGAAGCCTTGTAGTGTGCAGCCCTGCAGAAAGGGATCTGGAGATTCTGGTTGATGGTAAGCTCAGTACATGTTAACAGAGTGGCCTGCCAGCCAAACAGCTCAGCAGCCAGCCACATCCAAGGGTGCATTATGCACAGTGTGGATTATTGGCCTAAGGAAGTAATCACTCCACTGCTCAACACTGGTGTGACTTCACCGTGGAAACTCTGTGCAGTTTTGGGTGCCATGATATAAGGAGGATATAAAAATATTAGAATGTGTCCAAAGGTGGGCAAGGAAGATGGTTAAATGACCAGAGGGCAGGACTTAAGAGGAGCAGGTTTATTCAGTATAGAGGAGTCTGAGAAGTCTGAGTTATTACTGTCTACAGATTACTCATGACAGGGAGTGATGAGGCAGGTATTGGTCTAATTACTCTCGTGTTCAGTCATAGAACACAAGGGAATGTCTTAAAGTTGCATCAGAGGAGGTTCAGATTGGCTATAAAGAAAATGCTCTTCACTGGCAGGGTGGCTGACCACTGGAACAAACTCCCCATGGAGGTGATCATGGGGATCCAAACAGGACCCAAACCTGTCGGTGTACATTCAAGAAGCATTTTGACAAGAAGCATTTCGACAACACTCTAGTATGGTTCAACTTTTAGTTGCCCTGTAGGGAGTTAGAAGTTGGACTCAATTATCCTTGTGAATCACTTCCAACTCAGGATACTCTATAGTTAGTATTAATTTGAATCTCTTTATATTTAGATTCTATTCCATCTCAATTTGGAATCCCCTCCTCTGATAGATTAGAGAAGCCTCTGTTATTAGCCTCTGTGTTCAGTTCTCCATGTAGGCAGTTAAAACTTATCCACTAACTTTGTCTTTTACTCAGTAATCAAGTCTTTCAACCTTTCCCTATGTGCAGCTTATGTTTTAAATATAGGGGTAACATAATGGATTGGGAAGTCACGAACGAGATGTTGGATTTTCTCAACACAAATTATCATTATATGATTTACTTTGATGTATTTCATTCTAAATGCTCCCAAGAAAGAGTTCTCTTTTTTTTTTCCTCTATTTTTAGGTATTAAATAGAAGTCAGCAATGAAGAATTTTGACAAGACAATATAGGTAAATAAGATGGGAAAAGGAGGAAAGCTTTCCTCACCTGAGCAGCTTCTTGTTGTTTGGGTTTTTTTGTTCGTTTGTTGATTGGTTGGTTGGTTGGTTTTTCTTTTTTTTTTTTTAATTTGGTTCTCTCTCAATATTCCAAAAGGGGAAACACACAGAGTAAAAAGTAAGTGTATTGTTTTTAATATCTGTGTTCATAATACAACAAAAATTATAAATGAGATATGACTTACATCCAGAACATTTTGGACCTTGCTTATGAACTCTATGTGCAAATGTGGAGAGAACATTTGGGAACTGAAAATCAACCCTGTTCTGCAAGCCGTGTACTGACCTTGTTAGAGATCTCCAGCACTTCCACAGACACAAAGGTAAAAGTGGTCTTGAATAAGGCTGGTTCATCCTCAACAGACAATGTATTTGTAACATACTAGCTCAAAGATTTACCAAGAAGAAAAAGCAACAAACTACTCATATAAAAAGGAACTATATCTCTGTAGATAATCTAAGATAGATAACAGGCTATGATGTTAAAATACCATATATTTGGTATCAGTACAAAGTATAATTATTAACAACAATCCTATAGTGCATTAATGGATTCTACCTTAACTTTGCTGTCATGTATTTGGATGTTTGATGTCATACTGAAATATTCTATTTAAAGATTATGGATATGAATCTACATTGATCAAAGACATGAAATTCAAAGACCTCCTTAACTCAGCATTTCTGAGTGGCTGTACTGATGAACTCAGTCATCTAGAATTGTAAGAATGCAAGATCAAGGGATAGATTGTGCGATATCTCTAATTTATCTCAACTAATTTTACCCAATTCCATGAATGGCAGTGGGAGGGAAGTTTAAGATTAAAGAATTTCTTCCATGTATTTGTGCATATAAAGGACACATTACAAATAGTTGTCCAGTTGTACACTGGTGGAACAGGATCACTTTAAAAGTCTTATTTAAAGGATAGACGGCAGCAGTGTATTACTGCTGTTTTCTTCCCCAGATGCTTCAGGGTCAAAGAGTGTGACTGGAAGATGAAGGACTCTCCATGACTATGAATTTATTTACTCTCTTTTCCTGACAATGAGAGTATAGGCTAGCCATTGTTTACCTGATAAGAGATGTCCTTAAAAGCTGTAAGTGGATATGTTGTCATAGCCATGACCTGACCACTTCACTGTCAACATCATGTGACTGTTTATCTTCCATATTCTGCTGTTCTTTCTCTTGACTCACATCCATATAGCCTGACATTTTCTGCCTATACATTTTTAAAAATTATTTCTGTTGCATACGTCTACAACCTAAATTGTGAGACAATTAAGTTTACTGGTATTTGTGATTCTTGCCTGGCGGTGAGAATTGTGTAGTTGAATTCTTATGTTACATCAACACTTACACAAGACCAGACATAGTGTTAAATTAAGCATTGGTGTATCGTGAAAACTGTTTAATAGTAGTTCCCTTTTACTTGATTTTCACCCATGCCACTTAATTCAAAGACAAACCTGAATACTCTCCAGAGAACAACATGGCCTGTAGACTTTGCCAATAAGAAGGTGGGCAGCTTGTTCTGCAGGAGAACCTCCATGTACTATATGTATGCCAACTGTGTCATGAATTTTACCCTTATGTCTGAAGAAGAGACATGCATATATATCTGTGTACAAACTTGATGTAATCCTCAATAAATAGGAGGACTTGTATAAAACACTCAGTTGAATCTCAATACATTTCCACTTACTTTTATTTTACCCTACACATTTGCTTAGGAATAATCCATAACAAGCATACCTGGGACTTTGATAACTTGCTTAAATATGATAGAGAAGTTTCACTGAAACAGATGTTGATGTTATCATGTGTTGTTAAGGGAATTGCTTAGCATTTAAATCCATGTTGTTTAATTATTTACAATTAAAGACATCTGACTGTAGATACTGAGTGTTGAAAAGAGAAAAAATACTGACTGACTAGTTATTATTGTTGCTGTCTGTGCTTAGTGAGAAGCTCTTCATATAGTGAGCAGGAACACTTCTGTATGGTATTTTGATGAAGGTCTTAGAGATGTCATACAGGACATGCTATTGATACTGAAAAGTTCACAAAACTTATATTTATGTTCAAAGTCACTGCAGCAGCCCTTAGTAGAGGTAGTTCATTGATATAAAATTAGAGCAACCAAAGAGTTGACTTTAAAAAAGGCAGGTAACAGCCTTTTATATATACCAGGGGCTGGTATACCAAAAAAAAAAAAAAAAAAAAGGGTCAGTGGTTATATAACTTCGAATTTGTTTTGATTAATATTCTTTACAGTCCGTTGTCACTCACTCATAAATGTTATGGTTTGAGGAAAAGCTTCAGCAGAACTTTGAAAGTTCTGTGAAAGACAGTGTGAAACAGTATTAGAAGTAAAATATTAAAAACCATTAAAAACAAGCTTTTTCTACCTCTCTACCCCCCACTTCGTATCAAAACTTGGAACCTGAATACAGAGGATCTTTTGTGGCAAAAGACAGCATGACGGGGAATTGTGTAGTAGAGTGTTCACACATGTCAAAAGACTGTCTTTTTGATGGCTAAACACAGTCATATTGCTTCTGGTACCCTTTGTAGTATTAAAAAGAAATAAGCATTAATGATTATTTCAAGTCACAAATAGCTGCTACTCAAGGTTTTATGTAGAATTTCCTAACATGCTGTCTCTTTCATTTTATTTTCTTGCTTTATATAGCATTTAAAAATGTTCCTTTATAAATCATGTGCTGACACTTGAGACATGCTGTCATGTAAGAAAACATATTGTACTATACTGCTTTTAGTTACACATTTTTCAAAAACATGAGCCCCTATCTTTCAGATGATATAAATCATTCCTGTTCTACCAGCTGCAAAGCTGACCCAGGGTTTGAATATTTAAATATTTAATGTTAGAAACGCTGTCTTGTCAAGGAAATATAAAGATGTTAGATAAGATTTTTAACATTGTAAATAAAACTGATTATATTATTTGAAAAACATTTTTCTAAAATCCTTTGAGAAACTGGAAGATGACATCTACTTCCTAGCATTGACTTATTGGAAATTATATATTTATTCTTCATTGTAACATTTCACAAAATGCATGTCATTTAGGCATAGATTAGGTGGCTAAAACCTCACTATACAGAATAGAAATTCTGAGCTGTAAGATTTGGAAGAATATCATCCTGGAGTTTCTGGAAAAAGACATTGCAAATGATTCTATATAAAATAATACATATGCATTACAAATAGCTTTAAGCATATAAGATATATGCTTTAAATATCTTTTAATGAACTAAAAGGAGAAAAGATGGTCCTATTACAATGACCCATTCTGATATATATATGATATAGGTGATATAGATATATGTAGGAGTTCTTAGTGTTAGCTTTTCTTCTCACTATCCAAAAATATTTAAATTGGGAGGAAAAAATTCATTTTCCCTGTTTCAAATATGCTTTTTCATGGTGACAACTGATAAGTGACCTCCCTGCCGTTATCCTGACCCCTGAGATTTTTCATTTTATTTTCTTCTCCTGTCATGTTGGGGAGGGAGAGTGAGAGAGAGACAGGATGGGTATCTGGCAGTCAGACACTACAAGACACAACAAGAAAAAGTTATGCAGACTAAACTATAATTATACCGTATTTTAAAGTACATTATATAAGGAGTAAAGTAATTTATGCTCCATTATGTACAAAATTATTCACCATAAATATTTGAATTACAGGAAAATATTAATAGATCTTCTAAGATGAATAATACATATATTTAAAATAAACTTGATTATAATAATCAAATTGAAAATGAGAATATAATGTATTTTACATATAAATTTATGATTAGGAGAAAAATAGAGGTAATGTTTTAGAGGTATTAAAATACTTTGTAATAAACTTTAAGTAAAACTTTATTTCCTAAACCAAACATTATTTCCTTTTTCCTTTCTCCCTTCTCTCTCTCTCCCCTTCAGTACATTATTGCTACTTTCATGGCAGCTCTTCGGGAGACAGAATTAACATAATTTTAATTCAGTTCTACTTCAGCACTCCTTTCTTTTTAATAGTAATTTAGATTTAAGTGATTCTTTAAAAAATAAATGAAATCCTTTAAAGATCTATTTCTCTTCAATATGCTTGAACAGTTCTTATTAATGTTGACAGTGGGAGTAACAATGAAATGTGCTAGATTTAAATATACGAAAGCTAATATTTTCAAGTATTTATATATGAAACTGTTGAGTGAGTAGTCCAAGGATTGTCCTTGCATGTCTGTTTTGCTGCCTTAGCTATTTTAATTGCTGTGGTTCATTTGTATTGTCATTTTTAAGACTACCTTGATCAGAGATCTCTACTTTGGATTTTTCTATTTCAAATGCACCATGTCTTTTGGGTCAAACTTCACTATGCCCCTATGCAAATTCATTAATTCCACCAGGACAGAGAAATGGAATTTACTACTAGTGGTGCAACATCCCATACATGGGTTAGAGAAATCCTCAATACCAATACAGACAGGAGGATGAGTGGATTGAGAGCAGCCCTAGGAGAATGAAGTGGGGATACTGGTGGATTAGAAAAAATGGACATGAGCCAGCAATGTGTACTTGCAGTCCAAAAAGCCAACTGTGGCTCTGGTTGCATAACAAAACAGCATGGACAACAGTTCTAGGGAGATGATTCTGTCACTCTACTTCCCTCTGATACAACCCCACCTGGAGTACTGCATCCAGCTCTGAGGTTTACAGCTTAAGAAAGATGTGGACCAGTTAGAGCAGGTCCAGAGGAGAGAAGAATCACAGAGCCACAGGATGGGTCAGGTTGAAAGGTATCACAGTGGGTCACCCAGTCCAATCTCCCTGCTCAAGCAGGGTCACCCTGGAGCACATTGCACTGGGTTGTGTCCAGATGGCTCTTCAATATCTCCAGAGGGGGAGACTCTGCCATCTCTCTGGGCACTCTCTCCAAAATGCAGTCACCTGCAAAGTAAAGAAATTTTTCCTTATATTCAAGTGCAACTTCCTGTGCATATGTTTCTGTCCATTGCCTATTTTCCTATTGCTCAGCACCATTGAAAAGAGCCTGGCTCCATCCTCTTGATACCCTCTCTTCAGATACTAATAGACTTTGATGGCACCCCTTCTCAGTTGTCTCTTTTTGCACTGAAGAGGCCCAGTTCCTTCAGTCTTTCCTTGTAAGAGAGATGCTCCTGTCCTTCAATCGCCTTTGTTGCCCTCCACTGGACCTGCTCCAGGAACTCCATATCTCTCTTGTACTAGGGAGCCTGTAACTGGACAGAGCACTTCAGATGTGGCCTCACCAGGCCTGAGTAGAGTGGCAGGACGACCTCCCTTGCCCTGCTGGCAATGCTCTTCCCAAAGCAACATATATGACCAAAGAGCTAAAACACCTCTCCTAGGAAGAAAGGCTGAGAGAGCTGGGGTTGTTCTGCCTGGAGAAGAGAAGGCTCTGGAATTACATTATTGTGTCTTTTCAATACTCTAATGGGGCTTATAATAAAGAGGGGACAGGTTTTATAGCAAGGCCTCTACTGGCAGGACAAGGGGCATTGGTTTAAAAGTGAAAGAGGATGGATTTAGATCAGGTATAAGGAAGAAACTTTTCTTACACTCAAGTTGGTGAGACACTGGAGCAGGTTTCTCAGAGGTGTATGTTCCAGTGTTGGAAGGTTCCAAGATCAAGTTGAATGAGACTTTGAACAACCTTATCTAGTGAAAGTTGTCCCTGACAAATGATCTTCAAAGATCTCTTCCATCCCAAACTATTCTATGACTCAATGTGTCTATGGTTGCAATTTCAACAAAACCTCTCAAAACAGGTCTTAATCTATTATATTTATCAAAGCTATTGGTTTCAAAATTTATTCCTGTTTGGATATAACTGGATAGTAATATGGATATATACTTCTGGTGGTTAGGAAACAGTTTTCCTAAATTAGGGATTTATAGTCCTGATGCAAAACATAAGGAATAGAAAGCTTTAGGGGGAATCAGAAGCTCCTGGGGAAACTGACTTGTTAAATCTTTGTGCCTACACTCCTTTTATCTTTTTATAAAATCTCTTTCTGAACAGCTAAAGTCCCCAAAAAACCTGAAGGTCCATATTTGAGGATGATGTAAAAAGCTATGGTCTTAGTAGCTTATAACTTGATAACTTAATGTGTTTAATAAACAGGCAAGTAATTAGGGGTGTGAATAAGGCTGGCTGCAGCAGTGGAGTTGCAGATGAAACAGGAGGCACTACCTGTGCTGTTCTGGCTGTGCACAAAGCAAATGGAAAGCCCTTGAGATAGCAACATTCTGATTCAAACATTTTGGACAGAATAACTGTTGGAGCTCGTGACACTTGTTGGTTCCCCATGTAACATCATAAAAAAAGTAAAGTTTAAAACTGAACTACATTTTCACTTCCAGGAGCCTAGCCTATATCTACAGTTAGGCTGCATAAAGGCAAAGTAAAGAGCTCCAGCTGAATTTGATGTCCGTACATACTGAATGGAGTAAGCACCGATACTATGAGCTCACCAAGCATTTCCAAGCAAGATTATTGTTTAAAAGTCCTTGGGCCAAGGCTGAGAAAAGTTAAGATATCTGTACTCATTGAAGAAGTGTATTAGCTTCAGTAAATTTTGAATTATGTCCTATTATGTAACCTTAGATTTGCTTTAAATCACAGAATCATAGAATCACAGAATGACTTGGGTTGGAAGAGACACTAAAGTTCACCTAGTTCCAATACCCCTGCCATGGGGAAGGAGACCTTCCACTAGACCATGTTGCTCAAAGCCCCATCCAACCTGGCCCCAAATACTTCAAGGGTTGGAGCATTCACAACTACTCTGGGCAATTTGTTCCAGTGCCTCATCACCTTCATAGTAAATAATTTCTTCCCAATAGCTAATCCAAACCTTTTCTCGGTTCAAAGCCATTCCCCCTCATCCCATCACTACATATCCTTGAAAAAAGGCATCCTACGTCTTTCTTGCGGTCTCCTTTCAGGAAGGCCACAGCATGCCCTTGATAGATCACCTCAAATCACAGTTGAAACAATTACTTTGGGTTTTGGCCTCTGTAGATGGATAAGCATTTACAGACTCTATAGTGTAGCTAATACATTAAACATACTTCAAGGCAATTTTTAAATGTAAATATTTATGAATAGTGTCTGATAATTGACTAAAAGGCCTTTTATTAAAATAACCTACTTGTATACCTTTTAATTTTTGAAAATGAACCTGAACTTTTTTCTGGATATGATCCTGTTAAAAAAAATTTAAAAATCTGCTTGCTCTTTTTAATGAATTCTAACTCAGTTAACTTTTTTCCATTAAGACTTCATAGTAAAAGAACAGGCAAAGATGCTTGCCATTTGCATGTGTCATCAGCCATAAAATTAAACTGTAAGAAAGTTGAGTACCTGTTGGGAAGGAAGAGCTGTGAACTTTTACAGTGAATAATCAAAATCCTTTCTTTGTCAAGCCAAAGACATCTCCAATGAAGATACTTCTGTGCCCTCTTGTGAGAGCTGGTAGTATTTAATGTCTTTAGTTATGTCAAATGCCACATGAGAGAAAAGTTAAAACCAGCTTTTTACATACTATGTATAAGAACATTGGACTTTATCTTTGCATTTTATCATCTTACTGGATTAAGAAAAGAAGAGAGGCTTGGTTGCTGTGTGCTATTCAGGAGTTATGGATGTCTTAGTTTCACAACACTGAAGTTTTTCCGCTTTTCAAGAAAAATTTCTATAGTGCAATTATTTAAAGGGTGGCACAATATTATGCAACAGCAGCAGATGCACTGAAGCAATACCATAATTGAAAGTGTTTCTTTATTCCTGGAGCAGAGTGCTCTGTTCAGTTGTTCAAGTCATGGCTACGTTTGATTTATGTACAAAACCTCAGTAAAATCTATCTTTTGGCCTATACCAAAGGCCACATTTCTTCTCATCAGTTTCACCAGGAGGTAAAATATCTCCAAAGAATACCTTAACTTCTTTTTTCCCCCAATAGTTAGTGAGATTTTAGGGTGGGTGGGAGTTTTTTTGTTTGTGGGGTGTTTTATTGTTTGTTTTGGTTTTTGTTTTCATTTTTTGGGTTGGGGGGGATTTAACCTGAGGTAATATATTTGAAGGAGTTGAAGCCCCTCTGTCTAGGTTACACATCATACATGTCAGTGAGCTCATAGTGCCTCACTCCTATTCATGTTTATAGTATCACTTACTTTCTGCAGTGAGTCTGTTTTAAAGTCAGACTTTCCTTTTATCTTTTCTAAGCTTGAAGCAGTTAGTATCTTCAAGGACCTTATCTTCATTCCCTCTGCTCTTACTATTGCCTGTTCAGGTCGATTACTTTTTCTTGGTTTCTTTTTCTTTCTCTAGTTTTTTTTAAGTCTGTGTCCCCTAGAGACCAGGAGAGCTACTCACACTGAATTTTTGAACTTTGCTTCTTCTAAATTGAGTGAATTTTATCTGTAAGCTTCAAGAATTTCTTTTTATTTGAAACAGATTGTATAGATATAGGCTCCACCAGAGGTCCATTCTATGCAGGTTGTGTCTATCTAAGAGGCATGGGGAGATGAAGGCAGCAATAACCAGCTTTGTACTATACCCACCAATCAGCAGGTGAGCAGTGTCAGCCAGGAGTGTGTAAGTCAGCAATGATTCTTGCCTGTTTCCCTCACCATCATCCATTAGTGTTCCATTTTTTCCTTGATACTCATTATGTTAATATCTCTTTCCTCGTAGCCAGGCAATGTGAAATATGGATATAAGAAGTCTTAATCAAGTGTGTTTTCTGAGCAGTAACAGACTACATAGAGGACAATGTGTCCCAGCATCAGGACATGCTACTTTGTGCCTTGGGATGAAAAAGAGGAAGCCAGTGATCAGGGCAAGGGAAATACTGAGATGCGGTCAGCAACTATATGTGAATTGAACTGTGTTTGTGTACCTCATAGAGGCTTTAACAGCACCCTTAGGCGACTCTATAGAAAGACTTTTAGAATCCATTCTATACAATTCTTGGGGTAGAGATGTCGAGAGATTAGGAAAGCACAGAAAAATAACTTCATCATAATCATAAGTATCAAAATAGCTGGCCTGAAGGCACTGAAAATGAAAATTTTGGATATGAAGTCAAAATATGATATGGTGCTGTATCTTACTGCCTAGACATTGTCACCAGACATGCCATGGGGCCTTCTCAGGTGTGTGTGAGCATACATGCTCCACAGGAGCTGCAATTAGTGCTTGAAGGTGTGTTTGAATTAACAGACTTGCTGCTGAAGACATCATAGTGCTAATTCTTCAGCAGACAATCTATAGACCTTGAATCTTTATTGCTGTAATTAATTTCTCAGTACAGAACTTCTTTTTCCTTTTTCCTCTCTCCCTTCCAGGATCAGGCTGATTCCTGGCATAGCACAATATCTTAATCCCATTCCATTGTCAGAAGTTAAAAAATCTGTGTTTTACTGTTTCAGGAACATATGTTAGCAAAGTAGTAAGAAGCAAAGATGTAGTCTACTTAGACATTTGATTTGTCTTCTGTCAAAAGTAGTACATAGAATTAAACAACATGATGTGTGTATTTCCCTTTGCACTTTCTGACAACAGTTTCTGGGGCTTCTTTAGAGTTAATATCTTCTGAGATCTATCCAGTGCACTGCAGGTCTTACCTAGAAATAGTATGAGTAGATTTGAGTGAACACATAAACAAAATGAAAAGCCAAAATAATTCTAATCTAGGACCTGGGGGTCGTATAACTAGGACACAGAACCATGGAGTCCTATTTCTAAGCAATAAAAATCAATTCAGGTTCAAAAGTGTACTGAAAGTTTATCTAAATTGGAACAATCTATTACATAAAGGTGCACAACCTGGATAAATATCTTTTTATGTCTTCAGTATAAGAGCCACCATGAACCTTAACTTTTCATATGTATATCAAAAAAATATGGGCAGGGGTAAGGACTCTAGTGAGTCAGATGAACTGTACCAGGAAGTTCCAGTATATATTAATTGATAATAGGACCCAGGCTGACTATCTCAAACATAACTACCAAGACATTCAGGATATGAAAGAAGCAAAGTGAATCCATCTACAGTGCAAAAACATTTTAAAAAATGTACTTCTTTTCTTCATTTTCTATAAATTTTACATCTACATTTAATGAAACTATTTTTGAATGCCTGGAATAATTTATATTTTCTTGATGAAAATATTTTGCTACCGTACCAATTTAAGGGAAAAATAAATGGTAAACAAATTTGTATGTACATTCCATCCCTGTTATACATATATATATGTGCCCTTACATCCTGGTATTTAGGTCAATAAAGAGAAATGGGGCAATTGCTTTTCAGCTCTGGTATTTTGGTAATAAAACTAAATAAAAGCATTGCTTGGGGAAAACTGTACTGCTTTAGGTTAATTGGTAATGTAAGACTTTTAAAAGATGGAGCATAATTTATTTGTATTTTATTACTTTCCAGATTGCAATTAAGAATTATATCTCTGCCCACAATGACTGATGAACTCCTAAAGTAATAATCTAAACTATGTCTCCTCTCGAAAACAAGAACCCACTTTGCAGTTGTAACAGTAAATTAAACATGGCTGTGGCACAGCTTTGATAATAATCTTCAGTAATTCCCTGATATGATTTACATAATCTTTCCAGTTGTTTGTTTACTTGTTTGTTTTATTTACAGAGTGGGCAGTAGCTCAAAGAGGTAATTAGAACTATGCAATAAGGGGAATCAAAACCTTGTCCATACCATCATTCTTATTCTAATAAATCATGCTGGTATGTGATAAGGATTAGTCTAATCTGTACAGTAAAATGATCATCATATGTGTAACAACATTCAACTGGATCCAGAACCGGCTTTATATGCTACATATTTGATAAATACATTATGTTCAGAGAGCTCATCCTCTGCTTGTTAAGTTGTGAACACTGAAACTTGTCCAGTTTGCTCATGAGGACACATCTCCTAGAGCAGACTATTTTCACCACAGCATTCTTTCCTGGGTCCCATACTGGTGCCATGACCATAGGCATCTAAATTACTACTTTTGTGAGTTTTTTCTTCTAGGAATATTTAAATACTGTGAAGCAGTCACAGTCCAACTGAGTTATGTTTTTTTTTATGTAATTGAGGGTATGTTGAATATGTTGTGAAGGCAGGAGGGTGCAAAGTTTGACAATATAGTGTTGGAGGACTGTGAAAAGAAGATGGAAGCACTGTCTTCTGGGAACAGTTCCTGCAATGAAGTACCCTCCGAATAATAGAAGCTGGAAATTTTGTTGGAGACAACAAACAAGAATGGGACAAAACTGGAAGATGGAGAAATCTAAAGATTTAGTAGTGTGTATATACATGGAATTCAATTTTCAAAACCGCTCCCCTGTCTTACCTTTTCAAGCAATGGCTTTAAAGTCTTCAAGTCAGTATTAACTGATATATACAGAAACCTAAGCAGTTTTCTTAGAATTCCAACACTGCTTCTGTGAAATTCTGATTTTCTAATAATTAGCTTATAAGCTTTCCTATCAACATTATGCTTTTCAAGAAAAATAAATGCAGCAATTTAACTTATTTCTATTTAAAAGATTATCTACAAAATCAAGGGCTTGAGGGGTGGGGGAAGGGAGACAAATTCTGCTGAGCAAGTAACATATTGATCAAACAGGTCAGATCAATATCAGAGATTGTTTAGCATCTTTTATTCTAATAGCTAATGAGAAATCTTGAGAAAATTATGACTCGTAAGCTCAAATGCATACTCAAAATCAAAATAACTGGTGAAGAAACTCAGGAATAAACTGAGGAAAAATGTTCTGAATGGAGAGTTAGGAGTATTCCTTATTTGTTTAATTTTTCACCTGAAGACAAGTACTTTCTATAAAACTTTGTCTGATTTTAGCACACTGTGATTGACTATCAGGAAAATCCGTATTTTAACTGTATGCTTCATAAGGTCATATTGTGTATAGTATAGCAAAGTGTGTGTCTTATCAAAGAAGGGTTAACGATTAGAATAATGTACCATAATGTACCATTTTGAGAAATATTGTGGATTATTAATAGCTTGTGTCATTTATTAAAATTAAAATTAAATATATTATTTAAAAATCATGTTGTTTTCATTTGCTCTAACCAGTTATCTGTTTCACTTGTGATTTGAGGATCACTACTTTTGTAAGGACTGCCCAAATCAGAGGGAAGATGCATTAACTGAAGACTTTTTACGAGTGTGTACATACAAACCTTAATGAAAAATTTAGCCTTGCAGAAAGTGGCAATGGAACCATCACTATGCTGAGGCCTTTACTCAGACATAAGCCTTACAAAATTTGTCATGAGAACTTTTTCATAACATTTTACCTCCAGTCTTTTAGCCATAAGTTCTTTTTCAGGAAGTATGAGAATCCACAAGTGTGCGTACTTTTAACCACAGAATTAATCTGTTAAATGGCACTATTCTTTAGATAAATTGCTGCATTTCTAAATTCATGTGAGTCTTGCCAAATGGGAACTTGCAGTGTAATTTACATATTATTAGAGACAGTTTTTAAATGATAAATACAAAGAGTCAAAAGAGTTTTAAATAGACATTTCACTTGTAATTAAGAATTATAATAATGAAATGCCAAGCTTGACAAGGTTTATTTAAATAATTAAAATCTTGAGGGTGAAGTGAGTATTACAAGAAATAGAACAATTTTTTACAAATGTCTGAATTCTGCTTACAGTCATTGTTATCTTTTAGTTATATTTTGACCACAGGAGTCAATGGACAAGCAGCTTTGGGTATTTTTCAGGTCATATCTGATTCAAAGTCACAATTAAAATTATGTGACTGTTATTGAGTCTTGTGCCTGAAGTTCTTCATGCAATAATGAGAAGTTAGAAAGGAAACTTGAGCATCTTCAGTTCTCTTTGTCCTACTGAATCCATGCTTCAGAGCTCAGGCAAATGTATGGTCAGATCGAGACTGTTTGGCACAGAGATTATAGGCACTTGTGCTTGTGGGAGAATAGCTGGATTTTCAAACTTTCAGAGAATCTGAAACACTACCTACAAGTAGATTAGTTGATATATGCTCTTAACAACTAACTTCCACAGCAGATTGGATTGCCTTCTCTCCAATACTTTGTAACCCTTCATGTTTTTCTAGACTTCCTCTAGATTTTTAAAGGTGTTAAATATTGCTAAAATACAATGACCAGTAAGAGCTTCCAGAAAAAGGAAAGCTTTGTATTATACTGCATGGATTTAGGATTTAGGTTTATTTCCTAGTGTTGCTGGTCTGTTGTGTAAAGAAGGACACAAAAGAAGAATCATGGGGACCAAAAAAAACCCAGATGAAAAGAAATATTATGTTAGTTAGTTGCTACAAAGCTCAACTAGATAGTAGGAGATTGCAGTACCACTATGGGCATTTTCTGTCTGTACAAAGATGGGGTAATATGAAATCCATAAACAAGCTGTAGAAAAATCAGAGTTGTCTAGGAGTCATCCACCTCTCTAGTTTTATCCTTATAAGCCATAATAAAATCATTATTTCACCTATAATATGTATTTGAGATTGATGAGCTTTGTGAGGGTTTGGAATCTTTGGAATCTGGTTTTAGCTTTTCCTGGGTATGTGACTAATGATTAGGTTACTATGTCAAGAACAGCTACAACTACCTTCTCTTTCTTCATGCCTTCTCTTTTCTTGATAAATTTAAAAGCAGTTCTGCTTGCGCAAGTAGTTAGAACTCTTTGAAATGTATCTCTGATTCAACTCAGAGGTTGAAAGGTTCTCTCAAGCAAGGGATGAGACCTGTTCATGCACTTTGCAATTTTCACTCATCTGCTGCACAGGTTTAAGTGGAGAGTCTCTGAATAACTGACCTTTTTATCTTTAGAGGGTCCTTGACTAGAGGTCTATTGAAGGTCATTTCTACAACCCTACTAGACCTTGAAATCCAAGGTACTAAGTAACAGAATCAAAATGGTTTTAGTGGGTAAGTTTCACTTGATTTTTTGTGTGTAATATAAACACATGCATCTGATACTCATTTTAACATTCTTTTCAATTTAATAGAAATATATAAGCACTTTGGTACAAGCAAAGCAGTAAATGTCCATTTAAAGAATAAATGAATCATACCCCAGAAGAGCATCCAGCTGTTGGGGTGACATGGATATCTACATTATCTATATATATTTACAGTTATAGAAAATTGAACATAGTCATTGCACCTTGACCTTAACATTCTTTTATATGGCATAAAATTTACCAATACTGACATGAAGGAAAATTCATTTCTTTGATTGTTGTTTCTTTTCCTTAGCTCCATTTTTTTGTGCAATTAATACTGATTCTCTCAAATGTTAATTTTTTAATGCATTGATATTCTTATGTATTTTGCTTTATGTATATCAATTTTTAAAAAAAGTTTCTTAATCTAGGAGAAAAACAAATAAAAACCATCAGGAGGGAATCTCTTATTGGCTGAATTGGAAGTTAGAGCTCCAGGTAAGCTACTTATTTTGGAGTGAAGGCCATGAAAAACAACATAAATGTGTTAAATTTTTCAGTTCATTTTCTTCCAGTGTATTTCTGAACATTTTTTTAATAAAACTTCTCATTTTAATAATTCCACATGATTTTACATTTCCCAAGGATCAAATTAGTGTACTTTTCTGTGGATAGTGTGCAATATATAAAGAAAAAAAATAGGCAAAACTGGAGACAATATAATTCCAGGAAGAATATGTAGATGACATAATTATTATCTCAAACTAACATTAGAATAATAATAAGATTAAAATATTTGGCAAATTTTTATGTAATTCTTTAGTAATATTTCCTTTATCTACTTTACATGCTCTACATTCCTTTACCATTGCTTTTAGGGAATGAAAATCGATAAGAAAATAAAATTAAAATGAAATCTCAGTAGTACAATCAGAAGTGTGAATGATTTTGAAAATATAATCCACTATTAAATTATACATCAAATACTTTTTAAATGGTCTTTTTAATTGAAGAGGTACTTTTAAAAGTCTCAGTTTTAACAAATAATTTTAAAGTTATATTTAAAGATTTATTGAATATCACTGAACTCTGATTTATGAACTTCTACATAATATTAACATGTTAAATCATTCTAGTGTTAACAGCCTGAAGGTTGTCACAGTTTTCACAGTATGGGAAAGCTGTAGAGGTGCCCCTGTTACGTTTGTGACTTTTCTGTGGAGTGTGCCAACACTTAAGATGGCTTGATTACATTTTCTTTTAAAAGAAAATAGTAATGATTCTAAATAATGTTATTACAAGTTGGAGTACTTGGAAATAACTTCTCAGACAAGTAAATTGTCTTAAACTTGTGAAGTTTTCCTATCTCAAGGCACCATTGCTCTTATTCTGGATTAATACCTTTCTTTAAAATCACAGAATCACAAAAGAAATGTGGCTGGAAGGGACTTCTGGAGGTCATCTGGTCCAACAACACTGCACATGTAAGGCCACTAAGTGCCAGTTGTCAAGCATAGTGTCTAGACAGATAGTTAATATCTCTAAGAATGGAGACTCCACAACCTCCCCTTGCAAATTATGCCAGTGCTCAGTCACCTTCAGAGCAAAAAAAAAAAGTGTAGAAGTGTTCCCTGATCTTCAGAGGGAACCTCTTGCATTTCAGTGTGCCCATTGCCTCTGGACCTGTTACTGGGCACAGCTGAGAGGACGTGGCTCCATCCTCCTTGCATCCATCCTTCAGGTATTCACACACATGAAAAAATCCCCCACAAACCTCTTCTCCAAGCTGCAATCCCAGCACTCCCAGCCCTGTGACATTTGTGAGGTCTTGTAAGTAAAGACTGGGACAAAAAAAGGCATTGTATAACTCAGACTGTAAACCAATCATGGAGCATTACCTCTTCATCTTTCTTCTATTGCCTCTGGATTTGTAGATGCTCTTATCTTTAACATCCAGGGCCATATTAAGTTCTAGCTGGGCTTTGGCTTTCATAATTTCATCTCTGGATGTTTAGACAATGTTTCTGTATTCCTCACAGGTTATCTAACTTTTTTTCATCCTATGTACGCTCCTTTTTTATATCTGAATTTGGCCAGGCAGCCTTTATTCCTCCACACAGACCTCCTGGAATTTTTGCCTGACTAATTATTCCTTTGGGATGGAGGTCTGCTGAGCTTCTACGAAAAAAATACTTGAATATTAGCTAGCTTACTTGAGCCCCTCTCCTCTAGGAACTTAACTCATGGTACTCTTCTGAGCAGGTTTTTGAAGAGGCTGAAGTCTGCTCTGTCCAGGTTTGTGGGACTTGATTTTCGCTCTTCTCCCTGACCTCAGGATCCTGAACTCCATCAACTCATGAGTTCTATAGCCAAGGCTGCCTTTGATTTTCACATCTCTAGCAATCCCCTGAATCCCATTTTTGGTGAGCATGAGATCCAGAAATGCACCTCTTCTCATTGGCTAAGCTATCACTTGTAGAAGGAATATATCGCCAATGCACCCCAGGAATCTTCTCAACTGTTTATGCCTTGCTTTGTTGACCCTCCAGAAATATCAGGGTGATTGAAGCCCCCCATGAAGACCAGGGCTTTCAAATATGAGACTGATCCTATCTGTCTGTAAAGGGTCTCATCCACCTGTTCTACCTGGTTGGGTGGCCTATAGCAGACACCCCCTATAACATCACCTTTGCTGGTCCTTTCCTTAATTCTAAACTGGAAGCTCTCCATCAGCTCAAATTACACCCTTAGGCAAAATCTGCAGACAAAACTCACTAGGAACTAAACTAAATAATTTTGTTCCCCCCTTTGTATTTTTTTTTTTTTGCCTCATTTTTCAAGGGAAGTGACTTCCAATTCTCTCTAGACAACTCTTGAACCCATCATATTATTTCAGTTGTGCTGAAGGAAGAACAGATTTCAAAACCAGGAATTTCCAACAAATTTGCAAGGATTAGCATCTAGGTAGAGAGAAAAGACAATGATTGTGGAAAGCTTTTATGGTTAGTGCAGCAGTTAATCATGCTATGAGTATTTGGAGTTAATCAGACCACATAAATCTGAGTATCAGACTAGAACATGTTGCTTTTTTTTCCTGTGTGACTAGTGCTCAGGGATGACAGAGAAGTGAGCTATTACGCTGAGGGAGTCTGCAAGGAAAATGAAAAAGGAGGAAAAATCACAGCCATTTGTAAGAATGTTGAGACTGTTGCAAACTGACAATGTTATGAACTACAGGAATATACAGAAAATAATGGACAAGACTCCAAGTTTTCATTATTTTTTCTGATTATTAAATATAATTTTATTTTAATTTCCAGTTTTCTCCAATTATTTGTGTTGCACAAATTTATCTGATGGAAAGAACTTGACCGACAATCTTGATAATCAAATTCATTAACAAAGGTTGCACAAAGCTGAGACTGTCCTAGTTTCAGTCTTTCTTCCTTCCAACCAGTTTAAAATATGATCTGAGGAAACACTGCAGGACGCGAGAAGACAATTTGTGCTTTCATCCTGTAGAAAGTTGTTTCTGTGCTGTAACTACATGTCACTCTTGATGGTACTTTTTTATCATGTACACTTCATCAGAAAGTGGGATGCTTCTTTTGCATAAGTCACCTAAAAATCTGGATAATTTGCTAACCAAGGTTGCACCTGAACATATGACCTACAACTTCCTATAAATGGTACTCATTTATCATTTAAGCCTCCACTATTCCTGATGAAGGTCCTTTATATTATTACCACTATTCTATTTACAGTGATTTCAGTAAGTAGTGAATTAACTAATTAAGTACCTGAGCACATTGAAGCATTAAGAAAATACCAAAAAATCATGTATCTGGTGAGACTTATAAACTTTTCTGGTCAGATTTTCTAACTAGCAGAAAGAAAGACATTTGGTGTATTTTGAAACAGGATCTTGAAATTCAAATGTGAAACTGTATTAAAAATTAAAACAAAATGTTCTTATACTCACAAAACGGAAAGATAAACTTTATGATAAGACCAGCCCTCAGGAATCTCTGACCTAGGATGCCAGTGTAAAGCAATATTGGAAGCAAGAATTTCCCTTGGTCAAGAAGGTTTGGGTTGAAGAACACATAGGCAAACTTGATATTCATAAGTCCACGGGCCCTCATGGGATGTATCCACGAGTGCTGAGAGTGCTGGTGGACACCAGAACAAGGCCTCTCTTGATCACCTTTGAAAGATTGTGGTGATCAGGAGAGGTGCCTGAAGACTGGACCCAGGGAACTACTGGCTGTTGAGCCTCACCTCAGTCCCTGGTAAGGTGATGGGGCACCTCATTCTGGAGGCCATCTCTATACACATGACCTTAACCTTAACCCCAACCCCCGCATCCCCTCCCTCTGAATATGTCTCCATGAATTCCTGGAATTTGGACTGTAAGTTAAGCCACCTGATAGGAATTTGAGACAAGATAAAGGTGGCACTATTACCCAATTATCTCAGGCCTAGAGGAGAGGTAAAGAAGGCTGGGAGAGAAGAATGTGTCACTACGGGGAAGGCCAGCTCAGCAACTGTGTTGAAGGTCAGCACTGGCTGGGTCTGGCGAGGGAAGGCCATAGCCCACCAACTCAAGACAGGAGGCCCATCAACTCAAGAGAAAGACTGAGCATGGGATTAATTAGCATTGGAAGTGAGGGAGTCATTTAACCAATGGAATAAGAGAACTGTGTAGCCAATGAACATTCATTCATTTGTTTGCTGAAATGTATAACTAGTGAAAAGTTTTGAACAACCTTGGGACCCCTACCACCAAGAAACCCAGGGTGAATAAAGATCCAATGATACGCAGCTGCATCTGTGGGAGGTAACATCTTTCTACTTAATCTGTCTCTATCTCACTCTTTCTCTCACCACTCCTCTGCCTTTTCCCTATTTCTTTCTATTACTCTCAACCTCATATTTACTGTTAAATAAAATCCATACTATTGACTTGGGCATAGGGTCTCATTTGCACCTTAATCTGTGTAAAGGCATCTCTCAATAATTGGACTTTAAGAGTATTGCCAGCATTACCAGCTTTGTCAACAGGTCAAGGGAGGTGTTCTTGCCCCTCTGCTCAGCCCTGGTGAGGCCACATCTGGAGTACTGTGTCCAGTTCTGGACTCCTCAGTACAAAAGAGACATGGAACTCCTGGAATGGGACTAGCAGAGGACAACAAAGGTGATTTAAGAGACTGGTGTACAGGAAGTTCCACCTGAACATGAGGAATCACTTCTTTACTGTGCAGGTCACCCTGCACTGGAACAGATTGCCCAGAGAGTTTACAGAGTCTCCCTCACTGGGGAGACTCAAGAACCGTCTGGGCAAAACCCTGTGCAATGTGCTCTGGGATGGTCCTGCTGGAACCAGGAGATTGGACCGGATGATCCACTGTGGTCCCTCCCAACTTTACCCAATCTGTGATTCTGAGTTTGTAAGGATAGTACCTGCATACTTTTGACACCTTTGCTGTCAGGCTTTTTTTTTCCACAGTCTAAAAATATGTAGCTCCCTTTACTGTAATAGTGACTCTGTAGTGATCCCATTGTATTATCTGTGCCATAAACCAGTGTCCAACAGAAAGAACAGGTATAGAAAATTGATGAACTGTGATACCAAGCAGCTTGGTAAATTATTTGGAGTACGTCTCCGGGCACCTAGTCTCAGAAGAGAGAATTCCACACTGTACCCTAAATACTAGAAAACAGCTGTGTCTTTCTTTGAATCACTGCCTCCTTCATGAAGTGAAAAGTGAAAAAAAAACATTAAAAAAATCCCTGTATTTCAACATTATTGGTCCTTACCTTCTGGTGCCTTCGTACTATGCATAAGGGTTTACTGCAAGTACATTGCTGATGGATCTAATTTCACTTATAAATTTTAAAATTTTAAAAAATATATTTTTCTAGAGTGCAGAGCCAAAAGATTTCAAAGTTAAACAGAAGGCATTTAGGTATCTTACTAAATCAAACTCTTAATACCTTTCTATGTGTCAGTTTTATCAACTAGTCACCAACATAAATATTGCCTGAGAACATGAAAGCATTATCACTTTAAAATAGCCAGAACCTGCATAACTTTTGGACTGTTTCAATTAGGAGAATTTAATGGTGGGGTAATGTGGTTAATTTGACAAAGTCATTTTCATTTATTAAAAGAAAATAATGTGCTGTTTCTCTGAGAAGAAGACTAAAGAAACTACAGGAAACTAGTTCCTTTCTCACATCCTCAAGGTATTCTCAGGCAGAAGCCAACCTAAAATCTCCTCTTCTGTATTTTTTCCAAGACAGTGTGCGTTCTCCTTTCCCCAGCTGTGTTCAGACTCCCTTATTCTATTTCTCACTACATCTTTCACTCACAAAATGCATAAACACACCCATACCTTATTATTCAACACTGTCCAAGAGGAAAGAAATTAAAAATCTACACATCTTTAATTAGTGAATTGACTTACTTATTTGGTTTTAGAAGTTGTAAGTTTTCCTTTTGGTTTGGGGGCCATTTATTGTTTCTTTCAATTAATCTGAACAAAAGGCTAACAAACTAACCTTAAGAGCTTCATGAGTTTTGTTTCCAAAGTACATATTAGTGTACTTCTAAATGGAGAAAGTTAAATTAATAGCAATCATTTTTCCCTACTTGCTCCCTTTCTGAATTTCATGCTTCTAATAGCAAAGAATAGATGTGGTATTTTTAGACTTGTAAACAGTCAGCTGTATGTTAGCTTTCAGATTCCTGATCACCTGCTGCCAGATTTTCTTCTGCATTATGATTACATTTTATTCACTTTTAAAGAAAAATTAGAAAAGAAGAAAAATTCTAATATCAAATGAGTCAAAACAGGATTCTTTAGCTTTACTTACAAGTAAATATATATGTAATACATATTTACAAGTAATAATATGCCTTTAACATGATTGGCTCATATGGTAATCTAAACTCTAGAGTCAGCAATGAACTAGACATTACCAAAGCTTCAGCAAAGAGTTTTCTATTAGTTTATGATCCCATTAGAGGATGCTCAAATGGGACATCCAATTTAGTAATGGCTTATTAACTTTTCTCGGTGTTAATAATATTAGGTAAAAAGGGGCTTAGAATGCAAAATCGTTTAATCATATTGTGCAGCTACAAAAGGAAAAAATCCTTCATTCTGACAGCCATACTTTTTAGTAGTGATGTGGTTATTCTACAAGCAGTGACCTGTGCCAGACCTGTGACAGTACCAGTAATTACCTCCATCCAGTAGCGAAGGGAATGAAGCTGTCATTATTCTCTATTATGACTGAAACTGCCCTACATTTTGTTCAGCAAATGAAATGTTTTAACTCTGTGAAAGACTATAATAAAGAAAATAAAATAAAAGGACTTATCAAAAAACAAAACCAAAACCAATGCCTATTCTTCATAAAAATTGTTATGATTCATTCTCTCTTTGTTAGAAAAATCAGAGATACACACAACAGACAGATACTGTTACATGAGTATTCTCTACTACTCTTTAGGTTGATTATTTTTTATAAACTGTCTTTCATATGAAGGCGGCATATGTGAATATAGTCTATCTCACATTATTTTATAGATTTTTAATTTTTTTTTCCATTCTTATTTGTGATGGAGAAGCTATAGACACAAATTGCTTGCTGGATATGGACCAATTATAATTTTACTTTCTATTATTTCAAACAATTTTCTTCCCACACTAGCATAAAGTGAGGGTGGGGTCACAGAAGTGATTTTTTATTTCCAGTCACGAGGTTAGAAGATCTTCTCTGAAAAAACTCTGAATATCCACCACTTCTTTCATCTTTCCCAGCTTCATATGCTAAGTATGATGTTATATGATTTGTAATATCCTTTTGGTGGCTCAGCTCTCCTGGCTGTGTCCCCTCCCAAATTCTTGTGCACACCCAGTCTACTTGCTCATTGGGTGGAGTGAGAAGCAGAAAAGGCTTTGACTCTGTGCAAGAGCTGCTCATCAATAACAAAAACATCCCCGTATTTTCAACACACTTTTCAGCAGAAATACAAAAAACAGTCTCATACTAGCTTCTATAAGGAAAAACCAAAGCCAGAACACAAACAAACAAACAAATGGAAAAGACAAAGAACATACTACAATTAAAATGCAAAAGATAACTAATAAAAAACTCATGAGTCTGTGACATTAATAAAACCCATCTGAGATCTGGTCAATTTGCCCTCAGGTTATCAAAAGCTGACTGCACTTCCACAGATTCATAATGAGAGCAAACCTACAGGCCTTTTTTATTCTTGTAAAGTGTGCAAGTTAATACCAGTGTTGTCTGAATCAAGAAAAAATATGAAAAATTGCACAAAAATTCATATCATTAAAAAAAAATCAACTTCAATGATTTGAAGAGCTGGGGAGGGATTTTTTTCACCCACTCTATTATTTTTATTTTAGTACAATTACACAAGACCATGAAAGAAGCAATATGTCTGAGTTTGCCTCATAAGGTCTTCTTTATAGACAAACAAGTTGCTCTGTCTGGTGATCTACTCCAGAACCAGAGGGGGACCAAAAGAGCCTCTCCCCCAGCAGCCATGTTTCTCTCCATTTGCATTAAATGGTAGCAAGTCACTCAAATGTAGATGCCCAATTTGTTAATGCTGCAATCTAGTAGAGAGGAATTCCTCCTGCAAGAATACAGTTTTCAAAGAAAAAAGGAACTGAGCAGACAGGTGTACACATGAATATACCCTTTATTTCTACAGTCAATTCTGTTGTTTTTAATAATTAACATGTATAAAAATAAGTGACCTAATATCTTGCAATATATGAGATTCTGGAACATGCAAAAGCAACTACTATGAAATTTTCCTTTAGAAAAATTCCTGCAAACTTTTATGTACTTCAAGTATGAAAAGTATCTTTCAGCATTACTGTCTCATATAAAAAAAAATTATTTGCAGATGAAGCTGTGAGACTTTATGGTATGTCTCTAGAACACACTGACATCAGAGCAGTTCTTTCAGTCTGTGACTTTATATGTTTAAAGTATCATCAGTGGAAGAAAAAGGCAGCTTTTTCTTCTGGATTATATAATCAAATTGAAAAAATGGACCAATATATTCTTATGAGCGTTCAACTTACAGTGAATTCTGTCTTCTTTATGTCCATTTGCTCTGTGCTGATCTGACCTGACTATTTCTGCCCTTTCTGAGTTATAACATAAAGCTGAGATCTGGTTCAACTAAATTTAGGCACATAGAAAAATGTCATAGATAAGAGGTGATGACCTCCCTCTGACAACTTTATTTGTCTTGACAGAAAAACTGACCCTAAAATAGGAGAAAGGTACTGAAATCAAGTCCTCAATTTCAATTATATTAAGTTTGTATTTATACATGTACAGGCACACATGATCTGCATATCTAAGGCTGTACAATTAGAATAATTCACCTAACTTTTCCTGTGTCCCTGTTTTGTTTGATTTGGTTTGGTTTTATTGTCCTGTTTTGTATGTATGTCACCTATAACAAAAACATTGCTCTGGATTATTCCTGTCATGGTTTAAACACAACTGGTAACTAAGCACCACAGTCACTCACTACCCCCTGCACTTGCAGTGAGGAGGAGACTTCGAAAGAGAAAGTAGACCTTGTGTGTTGAGATAAGAACAGTTTAATTATTGACAAAAAAAAAAAAAAAAAAGGATATGTTCCACAGAGAATAGAGGGGATAGATACTAAAAAAGCTGTATGTATTGTTTTTAACTTAAAAATAACAAGGGTTTTCCAGTACCATGGCTTTAAGAACTGGCTCCTAAAAGTAAGAAGGAACATGACCTACTGATTCATATTCACTTAAACTATGAATATTCTATTTTAGCTAGATTTTATACATTATTTTTTAAAGTCACTTAAATAAAGTATATATAAAAATATTTTCTCAGCATTCAAAAGCATATGTGTCTTTCTTTTGCTTATTTTTTGTTTTGTCTGAGGTATATGTTAAATGATCATTTAAATTCATTCAAGCACAGAAAGGGTTCTTGCTGGATTTTTTTGTTGTTGTTTTTACACAATGTGATTAGAAAGACTGAAAATTTGACACCATCTTCATTTCCAAAGGGAAATAACCAACCAAGCAAGGTTCATAGGTGGTCAGCATCAGCCCACAGCATTCATATCAGATCATTCCTTCAGGGGAAAAATTGCAATTTAACATTGCTGTGTTGAATGTATGTTGAAAATATTTTATTAGATCTGTAAAAATTAAAACAGAATCACAGAATGATGGAATGGGTAAGGTTGGGAGGGACCACCGGTGGGATCATCTAGTCCAACATCCAACACTGGACTATGGAATTTCTGCATCATCATACTCAGTCCCCATTTACCATTGTGCACTCTAGTCTGTATTCCTGTCACAGAGTCTCATTATGGAACCAGAAAGCAATATGTTAATTCAATAAATTATACTGATTTAACTTGCTGTGGATCTGGTTTAAAACATTTTGAAAAGACTATTTTTTTAACATTATTATGACAAGAAAATGTGAAAAGGATTGCATATTACTTGTTCCATGACGGGAACACTTATGTTTCTGAACACATGTTTTTAGTTGGAGTTAACAGAAGTCACACTTTTATTCAGCTCACTACACAGCCATAGAAACTTAAGCAGTGAAATTGTTATAGTGAGTTGAAATTACACTGAATAAATTTTATTCACTTTTTTGATGTAATGCCATAGAGAGAATTATTTTCATACTTAGATGTTCTCTTCCTGGGGTGTTTAAAATCATTCTTGATACTACCAAATGTAAAAAATAGTATCTTGTCGGCAGGCCTTCCTCTGAATAATGAAAATAGTAGTAATTGTTAATAATAATAATAATAATAATAATAAGAAGAAGAAGAAGAAGAAGAAGAAGTGATCTTCCATTTTTTATCAATCACTTTTTCCAAACCTTTAAGGAATCAATTATTTCATCTATTGTCATGTTACATACATAGATCTTTGGGCTCGTAAAAATTTTAAAGCAGTTGTGTTCCAGTTTAGAATATACAAAGCATAACAGAAAAAAAGGATAGATGGGTTGAAATTAGTAGCTAATAATTTTATAAGGACAAAAATGCATCTGCTATTTTGGAAAGCCAGTTTCCTTTCAATGGGGAGAATGCTGTAGATTCTTTCTAGACAGAAGCTCATGAACAATACATAGGAACTATAATTTTTTGCTTTGGTCAAGGTAAAAGTGTTCAGAAGTATATGAGAAAATATTAACATGGTAATGAAAGAAGAGACTGAAACATGAATGATTGAATAGAACCCTGAAATACTTTTAATCCAGGAATATAGCCTTGAATTATTTTCAAGGTTTTCAAGCTGCTAAACTGGGTTTCTATTCCCACAGTGTATATGAAGACTGTACTATATTGATTGTGTATAAATTGTAGAACAACATAGACATAATAACTACAGAATATAGGATTCTCCTGTCTGGAATTTTCTCATTGTTAATATGTCTATGCCCTTGCCCAAACAGCTGGATATTGTCTGTGCTGTTCTTATATGTGCAAACATACATGTAAATTAAGCTTTCTGCAACTAGTCTGGCTGAAACAACCTGCAGAAGAATAGCTGGGGGAAAAAAAGTGCATTTAAATTTTCAAGTCGAAACACATGTATAAAAGACTGAATTTAACTACTAGGGGGTTTAGCTTTCACAGATGCATTCTTACAGAATTGTGCTTGATTATTCATATGTTTTTACATAGGGATATAAAATAGATTTATAGAGATGAAAAATGTAACTAGTAAGTACTTAAGTAAATCATGAGATATTTCTTTTTTATCTCATTACGTCTTCATGAATTACTTCACTCTTCATTGTTGCTAAGCAGGGTGATTGTGTGTTTCGGGTTTTTTTTCATATACAGAAAGAAAAATAAAATATTGCTATAAAAAGATTTTTTTAAGAAGGTATAATTTATAATTAAGGCATACTGAATCTTTATCCTCCTTCAAGCCCTCAGTATTCTTAAACAGTTATTACTAGTATTTTTTTACTTTTGTTTAATATTAATTTTCTATAACCAAAGGCATACTTTGTCAGGAACAAATGGATATGGCACAAACAAAAAAAGATAACATTTTTTTTCTCAGGATCCTTTATGTTAAACAAAAACAATATTAACAATTGAGGAACATAGCATATTTAGCTATATTTCTGACATTAAAGACTACAGACAGTAATTATCACTAACAATCTCTACAAAGCAATGTTAGCAGTACAAATATATGAGTGTACAGGAATGCTGCAGTAAGGTCATCTCAGCACACAGCTGAGAGGGAAAGTTGGTTGTCAGTTTTAATCACAGTTAAGCCCATACCGCCTTCAGAAATGGTAGCATTCTCAGTTTCTCTGGGCCTTACATAAAAATGAGCTATTGGGTGACTTTTTTTTAATGAAAAGTAGATTTATTTTTACCTTTGGGCCAAAAGCCTGGGTGCGGTAACTTGCCTTGGTGGCACATCTGCTCATTAGCTGTGCTTCTATAAGTGTGCTTCATCTCTGCTCTCCCTAGCTGACAGTTTGTTCTGATAAATCCTAGTGATGCTGCAAGAACAACCAAGTAAAGTCTGGACAAAGTAAGTAGTTTCTTTTTTCCTCTATCAACTAGATAGGTTCTTATGCATGCAAATACCTAAGGGAGTGTTTTCTAGTCAGCTCAAAAAAATGTTTTGAGACGTTGTCAAGAGGCAAAACATGGCATGGTTTTGATAAAAGCAACATTTTTTGCAGTTAATTTTGACTCACATTTCTCTTCTGAACTTTCTGTCTTCACTACTCTACCTTCTTTAATTTTTGATAGTCTGTTTATGTGTTTTTTTTAGGTTACGAAAAGATATATTTTTTTTCCTTTTTTAAAAGCAATTTGCAATGTTTATACTTTCTTGAGGAAAAGAGACCTGAGTAATATATCTTGAGGAGAAAGCAATTGTTATCTTGTGCTAAAAACTTAACTGCAAAATCAAAATTCTCAGTAATTTGATACATTCTTGCATTCCTTAAATACTTTTTGAAACAACAGTAACTAAGGTAATAGATGGAAATTTTCTCTTTCTCCTCATAACTATAAATCTTATTCAGTTTTAAAAAGCAACATTTAGAAAATAAACAAAGAAAATGTGGAAACATTTTTTTAAAGTATTCATCCCAGAGTTTTTCAGTGCAGCATTTCAACAGCCTACAGAGAAAAATCATGTCATATTAATATAGACGCGTCTAAGAATTTCCTGCATCCCCATCTTAATACCTCTTTATATCTAAATTCAGTTATTATGTTTAAAGTCCCATTTTTAAAGCATATTCATCACAAGAATTCCAAGAAATATTTCAAGAGGGGATTCATTTTGCTTTGGTTTGATTTCATTCATTTTTTTTTAATACAATTTCTTTTTCTCAGCAGTATTTAAAAAATGGTTACCTTTTGCTATATGGAAATACATATATCTTTGTCCCTTTGGTGGTCATGAACTAAAGTAAGATGGTTATAGATTGTTCCTAACCTTGACTTTATGGTGTTACAAACTATTTATATATTATGGTTATATAGAGTACATATTATATAGTGTTACTAACACTGTCATAATATACTTCTACTTGGGATCAGGGCAAGCCAGAATTGTGTTCTGATTAGTGCATTGCTGCTTTGTGGCTGTTACAGGCCTCTACTTTCATTAAAATATGCTCCTGAGAAAGTACTTGATCTACATAGTAGTAACCAAACTTAACCTTGGTCTTGCAATTTTGAAATGCACAATCTAAATTCTAATTGTTCTTTTTAAGGATTGTCAAAGAGAATGAATGTCACAACATCATTTTCCAATTACAATTGAATTTCAGCTTTAATCTCTATATTTCTTCTATAAATGTGCGGCTGAAAGTCACTGTATGACATTCAGTGTTTTTGTCAGTGGGTAAATCCAAGGAAACTGGGGGAGATGCTGCTTTAAGGAACATAGGACTTACTATGGGATGCAAGGAAACACTATTTTGGAATAGAGCAGAGACTCTACAGCAATTTTTCTGTAGATTTTTTTAAATCTGGAGATTATGCAGCAATTTTTATGGAATATTGGAGGGATCGACATCAAGCCAGAAAGAACAAGTTTGGAAAGAGGGGGATAAAAGGGACATATCACATATTAGCAGAAGGTGGTCATTATACTTGTGACACTGAGTGCTACTGCGACTGTCCTTCATTCCTACTAAATCCTGTTTCCAACTGTCTTCTATATGAATGACCTTCCTATTTCAAACCTCTGTGTGGGAACATCACATTGGACCAGCCATCCAGTAAGTAGGACAAGGTACCAGCTACTGGGAACTGTGATGCTCAGTATGTGCATTTGTGTGATACTACTAGTAAACTTTAAGCTGATGACTTTCATAATTTGAAATAAAGACCACATGAGGTAATAGGATTTAAAAAAAGATAGTGAAGAAAAACTTCAGTTCAGTAGAAGACAAATCTTTTCCTTTGACTTCCTAGGAATTTCTACTGGGAAAATCCCTGTCTTACTCTTAAATTTGATTATTTTCCAAATTTATGAAAAATAAATATCTTGCAAGTATATTTTACATGGCTTTTCATGGCTAAATGCCTTTTATTGAATAAGAAAAACACATTTTGATCTAATCCTATCTGTACTCTTTAGGAAAAAAATACTCAGTAGAGTACTAATAATGATGAAAATTACCACAATTCCTATCGACTTCAACTGTCTAAATTTCCCTTCAGGTCTGCTCAGTTCAGAATCTAATTGTCCTAATATTCCCACTGATGATGGGTCAAAAGCTTATATGAAAATCTGGTTAAATAAGTAAACATTTATAAATAAAAAGAGTCTGTTTCTTCTGGTCAACTATTTCTGTGAAGACTTTGTATTTATATCATGGATCAGAGAATCACAGAAGGGTTGAGGCTGGAAGGGACCCCTGAAAGTCATCTCGTCCAACCCTTCACTGCTCAAGCAGGGCCACCTGCCCAGGATCACATTCAGACAACTTTTGAAAACCTCCAAAGTTGGAGACTCACATCATCTCTGGACAACCAGTGCCACTGCTTGATAACCCACACAGTAAAAAAAAGTGTTCCCTGGAGTTTTCTGCTGTAAGGATGATTGAACTCTGGAACAGGCTGAACTTAGGTGTTATACTGTATAATTATTGTAGATGTAGTAGTTTTATATATATATGCATATATATATATGTATATATATATAATTTAGGTAGAAGTCATCTTTATGTAGATGTATACATTACAGTGTCTATATAAAAGCTGTATACGTTGCACCAGTGCACAATTTAAAAAAATACCTGTTTTTTAATTGCATACACCTGCAGTATGTTAGAAAAAAAAAAAAAGCATCTGCAATAATTGCATGGTTATTTGGATTTTTTTAACTAAAGATCCAAATTGATCCAAAGATCCACTTGCACATACTTTCTTTTTACTAGTCTTCTCAAAGTGCAAGTTTAACACTAATGACATGAAAAAACACATTTACTGGGGATTTGTTAAAGTAAAAAGAAATGTAGAAATGTTGACAGCTACAAGTATGGAACGTCTCTATTCCACATCCAAATACAAGAAGAGCCAAGTGGCTATAAATTCTATACTCCACTTATTTGCTAATGTTTTGGAAACAACTAGTTTCAGAGAGTCCATCAGGCATAACTATGCTGTTTTCTTCCATTAGGCAGAGTGAAAGATTATTATTCAGTATTAAAATGCTATTGATCAAATGCCATTAGAGTTTCAAATGACTTTACTTTCACTATAAACTTCTATGGTATCAAAATTCTTTCAAGTATTTATCCTAATAAAAATGTAAAATCTTTTTATAAAATGAAAAAAAATGTTGACCTTTATGAAAACAGCACGTTCTCATCCATAATTTATAAATTAATATTTATGTTTTTAATGATCAATATGAATAGGAAATGTTCTTGATGATTTCTTTGACTACTAATGATATTATTCCAAAAAGAGACGTAAATTTCTTCTTATTGTTTTGTGGTTGGTTTTGTTGAAATTTTTGCATTCTCTTTAGTCTTAAAAAAAAATGGAATTGAGATTTGCTTCTCTGAGAGCAAAATCAAATTGAATGTTAATAAACATTGCTGCTATATATTACTTCCCCAAAATGTAACATATATACAATTACGTGTAATTTAAAACTTATGTGAGGGTGTGAGTAAATGTGTCTGTTTGTGCTCCAGTAAAAGTTACTACAGAATACAATTTCATCTCTGGCTAATAAAATGTGTATTGTAAAATGGAAGGACTATAAGCAATATGTGAAGAACAAATAGCCAATTTGCTGTAATCTACCTCTCTCTGAATAGATAAAATATGATTTTTCAATTACTCATAATCTTGATAAAGAATATGTATGTGAATTGTGTGTGTGTGTCCACGTATGTGTAGTTATATATTCCTATGCTTTTGAATAGGTGCCCTAGAAGATTCATGACTGCTGAAAGGTGAAAGGAAAATCTGATTAAAGATAAAGGAAAAAAAGCCCCAACAAACAAACAAAAAATATTGAATGACCAGTTTAGACATGTCATTAAAGCAAATTACTAGGGAAGTGTGCCTGAAGGTTTGAAGTTTTCATGTTAATTGATAAATTCTGCTGTCTTGATAAATTCTGCTGAATTGATAAATTCTCTGACATGTCCTGGTTTAGGAATGGCAAACCCCAGTATAGTGTCCCCAACTCCCTGAGACTCTCCCAAACCAGGCACCACTTGCTTGCTCTCCCTCCTTTTCCTCCCCCTTCTCTTTCTCACTATGGAGATGTAGTTGAGGATTGGAGGCAAAAAAAGGTGAAAAAGTTGAGATAAGAACAATTTATTGGAAACAGTAACGAGATAAGGAAACAAACAGTAAAAGCAACAATATTAATAATTAAGTATATGAAAAGAGGGTGATTTACATGCAAAAAATGCTCACCAAGAGACCTGGAGACAATGAACAATGACCAATAATATCAATACATAGTTTCATTTTTAAATTTGTTAAGTAACTGGATTGAATAAGAATCAGTCTTTTAAGAATATGAACATTTTTTCCTAGCAAAAAAGGAATTTTGACACTTGTGGAAAACTGTAAGGGTTTTTTTACTCTTAATGTAATCAAGGTTACGTCGCTGACCAGATCTGGTGTGAGGGAGTGAGTCAGGTTAGCAGAGACTAAATATCTTTCTGTGTATTCCCTTTAAGCTTGTAGACTAGAAGCATTTCTTTCACTTAGTAAATTTTCCATTATTCATGACAAAGTTTCTCCTGTTTTATTCTGCTTGCACTCTGAGTTTTAAAGGTTTGGCTAACTTCTACCAAAGCTTTGAAATTTGCTGGAGAGTGGATATGCCTATATTTCATGAATGGAACAGTAAGGGTCTGTTGCCAAAATTGGGGAAGATGATACAATTGGAAAGTCCAATTCTTTCCTAAGCAAGATTAAAGCTTGATCTCCCTTAAGGTGTAAAAACTTAGTCAGCGAAAACTAAGTTATTAAAGAATTAAAAGTTTGCTTCAATTATATGAAGTGACTTTACCTAATAAAGTTTTAGCTCCACGCAAGGTAACTTTACAGGCTTGCTCAAAATGAAAGGTTTTGGAGATTATAGCACAGAACATCAGAAAAGGTTTCAAATTTATTTCTAAAAGATTATACCTAAGAGATATTTTGAACAAAATTATGAACAACCCTTATGTTTCTTCTCCTCCATTCATAGCTCTCAACCTTTCCCCTCCCTGTCTCTCCACTTACTGCTCTAAGGGACTCACAAGAGGTCTTGTGACATGTGTCAACAAGAAGAGGTCTTTCTATCCTTCAGCCTGTTTTCAGAGAGGAGTAAACTGTGCTAAGGCATTTGGTCCAGCTGTGCCTGTCTGAAACATTAAACACAAAGAGTAAATGACTTTTTTAAAAGTAGTGTTGGACTCCTTTTTGAAAGACCTGTTATCTTTAGGGGTTTGACACCTCCCTTGGACCTGGAGCACTGCAGTCAGGTTGCCAAAACTTGTCCAGGACTGCAACTACCATACTTTTCAACAAGTATAATGCTAAGGAAAATCTTGAATAGATCACATGTTATCAGATGTCTCTGTGGGACAAGATGAATGAAGTTGAGGCCTGACAGTTTTTGTTTGGTTTTTTTTTTTTAACAAACACAAGAAATCTCTTCATCGCAGAAAGTTACTCTTAACAACTACATTTCATAGACAACCACAGATTTCATAGAGAGAAGAACATGGTGAGCACTAATAAGGCAAGTGCATTCCAGTGCCTGGGAGAGAATTATGTGATGCAGGAACTGGATGGACCAAAAAGAGGAGGTGCATCTCTGAGTTCGCTAATCACAAAGGAGAAAGTACTGACCAAGATCATGTTAGTCAGTAGGCTGCTGTGGCCATAACACAATTTAACATCCTCAGGAAAGCAAAAAGCAGACCAAAGGGCTGGACTTCAAGAGGATGGACACTGGTTTCATCAGGATGTGAAAAGATTTCTTTATAGGAAGGTTGCCCTGTAGGGCAAAGGAGCCCATGAGACCTTATAGAATTAATAGAATTGTTAAGGTTGGAATAAACCTCAAAATCACCAAATTCAACCATTAACCCAGCACCACTATGTTCACCACTAAACCATTTCCCATGAGCCATATCCATATGCCTTTTGATCAGTTCCAAGGATGGTGATTCCACAACTTCCCTAAGCAACCTATTCTTTCCAGGAGGCTTCAAGGACAAACGCCCTTAATGCACAAAAGCAGCTCATCCTCTACATCAAGAAAACAAGAAATGATAGGAAAGATCAGCTTGGCCCTGCAGGGAATATGACTCAGCCTAAATGCAAAATGGAAATGGATTGGAGGTGGAAAAGTAACAGATTACCAAGGAATATAGATTACTGAGGTGGACAGATTACTGAGGAGTTTAAATGCAAGATTTAAGCATTCACAGAAGGAATTAGGAAGACAAAAGTTCAGCTGGAGTTGAAACTGGTAATGGGTTTGAAAGAAAATGGGAAGGACATGAACAGACCCAGAAGCAGCGAAAGCTAAGGAGAATATCAAACCTCCAACAAATGGGAAAGGAAAGCTAGTGTAACGTAAAAATTTAAGAAAAAGAGACACCCTTGCTTTCTGGGTTATCAGCAGATGTAACAGGCCAAGGGATGGTTAGGCTTTCCCTTTCTTTGTCAGTATACTATCTGTCTGACTGAATTCCCAGAAGGCCTTCACAAATAATATTGTAGAGTAAATAATTTGACACTATAAATCTGATAAGAAGCACAAAAGGCATGGCTAGTGTAAGTCTGTTTACAACAGAAATCCCAGGTGCAGAAATAATGTGGTTTGCACCATAAGTCTGGACATATTCAGTTAGATTCCAGTCTCACAAATATTGTGATCTATTGATTGTTGCAACAGTATAAGATTCAGAAATTTCTGTTGATGAATACACTGATATCAGAAAGCTTAAGTAACAGTATTACTGTGGAATAAAGCCTACCCAATGGTAAAATGTCACTGTGAGGGAGGAGATGGATACAGCTCATCAACTATCCCAGGATACAAAGGTGGAGTCTTCTACCCTCTTCACGTCCCTCCCCCAAATTATATTTATATTGTTTCCTTCAGGGGTTGGGAAAACATAAAGTTTCATTTGATGTTATTTCATGATTAGGTGGAATTTGAGAGACTTTTGTCATGTATGTGTTTTACTTAATCACATATTCAGGGGCATGAAAGGCAACATGTATTTTCAAGTCAATCAAGCAAAGTTCATCTTTCAGTCACCACCTGGGTCATTCCTTTGGCTTAGCTCCCATTAGCCGTAATGCTATAAACAGAGCATGACTGCAACACCTCCATGCCCCTCTCAGGGCAGTACACAAGCTCCCTCACTGTTCCTGCACTTAACAATCAACAAAAAAATTCAGTTTTGCTGTATGAAGCAACTTCACATAATCTGTCTTGTTCCCTGCAAGTAACTTTCCCCTTGATACTTGGTTTTTTACATCATTGACTGTGATTAGCTATCTGATAGTTAGTAACAATGGGGAAAGTGTTGTGAAAACTAGAGACAACTCAGCAGTGATTTTTCAGCCAAATTATGTTTTGAGTGTTTTGTGTTTGAAATACAGTTGCAATGTCCCTCAGGGACAATCTGGAATTATTATGAAGTAGTCAAGCAAAACACATCAGAACATATAGTAGTTAAAATAATGGAGTAAAAATAAATAAATAAAAATACGTAAACTTAAATACAATATAATTTATCAGAATACCTTCTTCATTCTTTTTCAGTCATGAATTATTTTGGAACATAGTGACTGCTTTTAACAGGGAACAAAATTATATGTCCATTGGAGAGATGCTGAATGGAAAAAAACCAGAATTAAGAAGCAGTTGTAAGTACACAATCCTGAATTTCTTTATAAGTAAAAAAGATTCACTTTAATGCTTCAGAGGTTCTTCTTGATTAAAAACTTCTGTCATACATGAGAGGAAAATGTGAGCAGAATAACAGAAGCACGTTATGACGCTTGAAGACATGAAGCAACACAGATTATTGTTAAACAGATTTCTCTTTTTACTGAATTTTGATGCTTCAATATTATAATATTAGACAGCTATTTTCTAACAAGAAATTTATGATACCTACAGCTGTTTTTCTTCCTTCCTTTGGCTGACAATTTCTTGACAGAGGAATTGGGTCAATATGTTTCAACATGATTAAGATTGAAAGTGAAGAACTTGCAATAAATCCTTGTAAATGTTTTCCTTTCATATAAGAATCCTGTATAACAAAACGTACATAACAAACTCCCACCACCTCACCTTCTTTTCTTTATGTTTTTATTTATTTAACAAGTTTATCATAGTTATCCTTTCTTCTTTTCTTTTAGGTGCAGGTCTGCTCTTTTTCTTTAGAATTTTGGAATCTAAATTTTATGCGTGGTCATTCACACTGCAATTCTCTCTGCTCCCCAAGATGTATATCTAATGAGTGAAATTCTTTTTCAAAGGTATTAAAGTGTTGTGAACATTCTAAATAAAATTAAAATTAAAAAATATGACTACCTAAAGTGATGTTTTTATGAAAGGCAAAAAATAAAAATGGAAAAAATACAGTGAATAAAGGACTTCATAGCTCAGAATGAGGGAAAAAAAGCTCAAATCCATGGAAGTTTTTGAGGGAAAAGCTACATAGGAATATTTTTATTGACATAGTAATGGCTGATGTGAAAAATAAAATCTCAAAAATCCTAATATTTTTAAGGGTTTTAAAAAATTTATTTGAAATTTTAAAATAAATATGTAAATAGGTACATATTTGTTTATATGTTCTGAAATGTTAATCCAATCATAATGAAATTACACTTTAGAAAATTTTTAAAATAATTAAAAAATGATTTGAAGTCAAAATATGAAAACAAGTCTACGGAATTTCATTAATAGGAAACGTGGTATTAGCATGTTTTTGTTTGAATTTTAAAAGTAATCAACATAAAACCGACAAAAACCCCCTTAAAATCCCCTCATCAAAACCCTAAAAGAAAAAGAAACAAAACAAATCAATTTTAAAAATTACCCAGCTTTTTGTTTATTCACTTTTTCTTCCAATTTCCTCTTCAACAAATATTATTGTTACATGTTGCCAGAAAAAAAGTGTTTTTCCAGTTATTATCTATTTTAAATTTTTTTGTACCAATATCTATGTTATAAAAATCAAGAAAATATTTTTCTGAAGTACCNAAAACAACACAAAACCGACAAAACCCCCCTTAAAATCCCCTAATCAAAACCCTAAAAGAAAAGAAAAGGAAACAAAACAAATCAATTTTAAAAATTACCCAGCTTTTTGTTTATTCACTTTTTCTTCCAATTTCCTCTTCAACAAATATTATTGTTACATGTTGCCAGAAAAAAAGTGTTTTTCCAGTTATTATCTATTTTAAATTTTTTTGTACCAATATCTATGTTATAAAAATCAAGAAAATATTTTTCTGAAGTACCATAGTTCTTAGAATGTCTTTGGATACACAAAGAATATTTATCTCTCAGAGGTATGTGTTCAGTCTTCAAAAGTCATATCAGACAAAATGATTAGAAGGTTTATGAGATCAGTTTTAAAACCTATAGACTAAATATTACTTTATAACGTGAGTATTATAAGTATTATTATGTAACATGAATTGAGTGTTATTTAATTAAAAATAAGAATATTTGTAACAGGAGGTTTTCTTATATTTATATGACTTTCTTTTAAAAAAAAATTATACAAGAAAAAATAATTCAAATTCAAATGTTTCTTATCTCTTCCTTAATTGTTTTTAAAATTTATATATCCATTTTTCATATTACTATTGCACACTCATTCTTCTTCCTTTTTAAAATTGTTTTATCTTTTCTCTAATGTTTTAAATTAATTTTAATCCATTTTAATTGCTGGATTCATTTAAACTAATACAATTATTAAATTAGCAATTTTCAGATCCATCTAAATTCCACGGCAGTGTTCTAATATGGATGGTTCATATCACCTCTGTAGGAATGTCCCTTATCTGTATCCCTTAGACTACCCAGGCTATTTCTTTTTTCACTCTCTTGATTTCTCCCAATTCTATCAAAATGTGAAAACTTACATGAGAAGAGGTGATATGGTAAAATCTAGATACAACCAGGTGATACATGATGTAGCCAGACTCATTGCATTTGAAAGACAGCATATGTACACAGACTTCAGAAAAGAAAGCCTTATTCCTTCTTCCTTGCTAAAGAAAGGATTGAAAATGTTAAGAAAAATATCTGAACATCAGCTATTGAATAATGGTGGTGGGTGTTTCATTTGTGACCCTTTGAACAGGCACTTTTTTAAAAGAAAAGAAAAAATTCAGCCCTATGCAGGGTATTTGATAAATATAAAACAACAATAGGAAAGCTCAAAATATTTAAGCCAAATATAGGGGAACATTAGATTTTCACCAGGAATTAATAAACCCAGTAATTTTATCTGATATTTTTCACAAGACTTCAATCTCTAGGCTTTTCCACTCACAAACAGATCTCAAAAACCCTGGCTTTACCAAACACCATTACTTGCTCTACTCAATTCCTGTCTGTCTCTCAAGCACACATTTATATCTGCCTATGTGCCAGTTGGTATTGTCACTGCTAAGCATCACATCAGGGAAAGCACTGGCAGCAGGAAAATCATGACTGAAATAGAAAGTGTAAAGAGGGTTTAATAAATGCATTTTAGCAGCTGCAAATAATTTTGTTCCTTGTAGTCAGACTTGTTCCACAGCTAGTAACTGCAAAATCAGGGAAAAAAAATTATTTTCTAGATATATATTTAATAGAAGATAGATAAGATTTTTGTTACAGAAGGAACTATACTGGAGTATAAAGTTAGAGGTTTCCATTTTGTTCAGAAAAAAAGGCAAGCTAAATCTATATTTAATCTTACTATTATTTGTTAGTTGACTGTATATTTGCTATTGACACTTCTGACTTACTGGATTTATTTACGAAGTTTGACATGAAATCATGAGTTAAAATGTAGCTTTTTAGTGACATTAACTTTGGGAATATTTTGCATTAAAATTTGCCTTTCTGCAATTAGTTGATCAACATAGATGCTTGATAGCTGACCTTATCTGAAATAACCAGAAATATGCCTTGTGAATGAATATTCTCTTTCCCAATACACAGTTTATTCCTTAGTAGTCATCATTAATATTAGAGTAACTCAAGTGTAATTTTCTTATATATCCAGAAAGTGAACTACTCAATGATTTACAACATGGTTTATAACATGGTTAAAACAACTGATGAAATTCTCTTCAGTGCTATGGGATTTGTAGAATCATAGAATCATAGAATATGCTGTGTTGGAAGGGATCCATCATTAATTCCACCTCCTGGCCCTGCACAGGACAACCCAAGAATCAGACCATGTGCCAGAGAGAGTTGTCCAAATGCTTCTTGAACTGTCATTTGGATTACTGGAAGAAATACAGAAGAAGCAAAGGTTAAGAATTAGTATCTGATGTCTCTTCACCTCCTCTCTTTAGCCTCCTTTACTTTCACAGGAAACTTCTGGCAGCTGAAGAAATATGTTGATTTTTATCTTCTAGCCTCTCATAGAACTTGATTTGACTTGTCATTTGACAATGCAAATCACAAAGGCAGCTTTCTACTAATCAGTAGAAATTTGTTATTATTGGTAAAATAATTAAGGTTGATTAGTCTAATGCAAACATATCTACCTATATTAAGGAATATTATTTCCTTGCAGGTATATGAGGAACCCAGTGCAGTGGTTCATTTAGTACTTCAAAGACTTCTGAACTAATGGATGGAAGGTTTTACTTAGTTTGTCATATATTACAGCTTCATACTATCAGTAGCCTTAACTTATCTGGGGCATAATTTGTTCCAAATGAATTCAGTAGGAAAGCTATGGGGAACATTTGAGAAGCAAAAGAATGGAAAGTCTGATTAGATGAACAGAATACCCCATTTGTCCTTACTGCTTCTCTGTGATTATACATCCATTCAGAATTTCTGCACACTTTTAGTGTTTTAGTTTGGAAAGTAGCAGCAAGTGATAAATAAAAGACATTCTCTATGATAAGCAGCAGTAAGAATATTTCAGTGTCCATTTATTGTCCTCTCCAATGGCAGCAGGAGAGTCCATACTCCCAGGTCACATACGTAGAAACTATACTTCATTCTGGGAAGCACAGTGTATTCAGAAAGAACTCACAAAAGCCGTCACACTTAGAAAATAGCAGAAAAGGCACAGTGCAACAAACATGAGTCATAAATTAATTTCTTATGGAGATGGAAGCTCTGTGAAAACTCTCTGTGTGAAGGTAGGCATATTTCATCCAAATTCTCATGTCAAAGCATAAAAATTCAGATGCATGAAAGTCTTGTTTTTCCAAGATGATAAAGGACATGACAGCAAGGCAGTCTTGCATTTAAATGACCTAAGAAAATTAAGTTTAAAGTCATTTTTTTCTATAGCAATAGCTTCATGTAAGCAGTATACTCGCAATAGAATTTGAAAAATAGAATCTTAGTCAGTTTCTGTCACACCAATAGTGTGACACCAACCACTAGGATAACCTACATCTGATCATTCCTTGGTCTTCAAGAAAATTTCTGTTGCCTGGGAAATAGAAAAAGAGCAAACGGCCATGGAATTCAGGAACTGCAACACCTGTGTGTCATAATCAGGGACTCAGAGAATTTTAATCGTTCTTTGTCACTTATGGAAACTATATTAACAAGGACCAGGTTTGCAGAAGTGTCTATATCCACATAGAACCTGGAATCTTCCTCCCTCTTCTGGTGAGACCGCATCTGCAGCACTGCATCCAGCTCTGGAGTCTCCAGGAAAAGAAAGACATGGGCCTCTTGGAGCAGGCCTAGGGGAAAGCACAGAAATGGTCAGAGGGCTAGAACACGTCTCCTGCAGAGAAAGGCTGAGAAAGAGAGTAGGGGTCGCTTAGCTTGGAGAAGAAAAAATTCTGGGGAGATCTTGGAGCAGTCTTTCAATCCCTAAAGGGGCCTTATAAGACAGAGACTTTTACCTGGACCTGTAGTAACAGAATAAAAGGTAGTGGTTTTACACTGAAAGGAGAGAAATTTAGATTAGCTGTAATGAAGAATTTTTTTTATAAATAGGGTGGTGAGGCACAGGACCAGGTTGCCCAGAGAAATTGTGGATGCCTCATCCCTGGAAGTGTTGGAGGCCAAGTTCCATGGAGATTTTAACAACCTGATCTTGTGGAAGAAGTTCCTGCCCATGGCAGGGGTGTTGTAACTAGATGATCTTTAAGGTCCCTTCCATACCAAACCATTTTACAATTCTAAGATTTCCCCTTTAGGTGTCTCAATTAAGTGTCAAAACCTATAGACAGGGCAAGCCTATATTAAAAAATCTTTCACTAATTTCAAAGTTTACCTTGGAATAAAATTCTTGCTTAGCTCATGTCACAGATTTCAATCTGACCTCATAAAGATTTGCAACTCAAAGTTTGCAGCTACGGAAACACTGGTGTTTGGTTTGGTTTTTTGATGGACACATATATTTGTTACAACACTTGCATAATTGACTTTTTGAGTTTTCTTCTTTTTTTTTTTTGCTGTTATAACTAATCAAATTGCACTACAAAAGAAACTGTGGGGGTTTTTTGGCACACAATTATTCTATTCCTGCTAATTTCATTGAAATTAGGAGATAACAGCAGTAAAGTGCTTAAATATCTTCAAGTATCTCTGTTTATATAATTACAGTGCATCACAACTACTTCTCTCAAGTGTGCCTTGGGTAACGTTGAGCTAATGGTTCACAGAATAAATTCAGTCCATAAATACACGGGCTACTATTTAATTGCCAAAAAACATAGGGAACATCTGTTATATGGGCTTGTTAGGTGATAACACCATCAGTGACTGCAGACAACACTGTAACATGCATAGCCATGTGATGTAGGAGCTGGGCTGAAGCAATTCTCTCTGTTGTGCTGAGGCCAATGAAAATTGTAGATGTTTCTGTAACAATTAATCCCACAATCTTGAATGCAGTAATATAACATTTTTCTTAATGTTTCCTCTAAAAAACAGTTGGATTAGATAAGACACAGAAGACTGAGTTTTGTTTAGATGCAGCACCATTGTTTTCCAATAAAGAAAGCTGAACAGGCATAATTCAGGAACAGAGTTCAATTTCTATATAAACAGGAAGTGAATTTATATCCCATAGAGGTCCAGAGTGGGGAAGGAAACAGAGGGAGATGCTTGCACCATTTAGGGCATACTTTAGTTTGGTCTATGCAGGCAATTATAATGAAATCCTACTTTACGTGTGACATTTTTCAACATTAGAAAAATTATCAACACTTCTCAGCTGTTCATGTGAAAAAAAAAAAGATCAAAGCCCTCTATTAAGTATCTTAAATATGAAATTCTAGTCATGGACAACATTACAGTCCAGAGAAGAAAAATTAAATTTGTCATGGAGTAAACTTGTCAGCAATTTAACGAAAATGTACTGAAAAAATTCTAGAACTGACACCTATCAAAGGATGTTTTTTCAAACATTATATGCAACTTTTCAGTAAAGCATTTGTTTTCTTTCTGTTGGAAGTCAGAATTAATATCTTAAGCCTTCATCTTCTGCTTTGAACATTGAGATTTTTCACCTCACTCCAAATCATTGTGATTATATTCAAATACTTATTAATACTCCAGTTTTATAGGAATCTACTTGGTCTTTCCTATTTCACATGCATTCATTTAGTTAAGTTAATCAACAAATTGACCACAGAAGGAACATAATCATTATTGAACACTTCAATAAAATATTTTGGTTTTTTGACACTGTTTAATCTTTCCCCCTCATCTTCATTTTGTATTTAGATTATGGTGTGCTTTGATACAGTTCCTTTTAATCCTGGCACAACAATACATACCAGTTAAGCATTATCAAAATAAAAATCCCTAGAGAAATAGAAATTTAAGATATTAAATTTTTCAATTACTGGTTTAAGTGTTTAGTGACATACTTTATTGTTCTGTCTATGCATTCTATTACTGTACCTCCATTAAGTATGGCAAGAATAAATGCTAAGATCAACATTAAATAAAACTTCTATTGAATCTATTTTTCTGCAGATGAATAGTATGCACCAGTACAGAGGATACCTTGATTCATGGCAAGAGTGGGCTGAACTTGGCCGACTGCCAGACATCAACACCAATGCCTTCTATGCTCTCTCATTTTACTCCTCAAAAGGACAGGAAAATAAAACAAGATGGAAAATATCATGTGAGATCTCTTGCCAATTATAATCACAGGCAAAAAATATAACTTGAGGATTTTTTTTCCTTAACCAATTGAAGTAGATTTGGGTACTGAGAAACAAATTAAAACACCTTCCCACATATCACCCCTTCTCCTAGACTCAATTCCTCTCCTTCATTCCTGACTCCTCTACCTCCTCCCCACCCTCCTGAGTGACACAAGGCAGGCGGAAGTCAGTCCATGTGAGTCCCTTTCTGATAGTCCTTCCTCCTCAAATTTTGCCCCTCCACGTGGGTCCTTCATGGGCTGCAGTTTCTTCAGGAAATATCTGTATATTTCACTGTGTTTTTTTCTGTAAGCTGCAGAGGAATCTGTTCCACCACATGGAGCAGCTCCTGCCTGCCTTCTTCTCTCACGTTAGTGCTTGGAAGATTGTTTCTCACACTTTCTTTCTCCCTCAGGCAGAATTTTTCTCTTTCCTAAACACACTTTTCCCTGAGGTGCCCCCATCTTGACTGAGGGGCTCAGCCGTGCCCTGCAGTGGGTCCATTCCACCTGGATGGAACAAGATGTGATCAGCACAGGGAAGCCCCAGCCTCTCCTTACAGAAATCCCTCAACCACCAAGAAAGCCCCTTCCAAAGCCACCTTGACACTTACACTGAATAAAAGGACAGAAATACAAAATCTGTGTATTTCTCTGATCCTCTAACTCTATTTTGACATTATTAATTTTATAAAATGAAATGTTATACATTATGTAAGAGGAAGAATTCAGAAATCTAATAAAGTTACTGCACTATTTATAGACTACTAGGTTCATAGTTTTTCCTCAAGTATATTTGGAAAGTTAACTATGAAAGTTCTTTTATTTTTTTTATTTTGTAACTTTTCAAGGTTAATCAAGCTGTCAGGAAGAAATTGCAAATACATGTGCCTGCACTCAAGAGTACAAATGTGCAATCACAGCAGGAAAAGGAATATGTTTTCCACTTGGTTGCAATGCATTTATCACAAGAGTTCTCAAGGAAAATGGTCTGTAACTTATATGTAGTTTTAAGTCATTTTAAAAAATATCTTCTCACACAGTGTTTCTAATACCGTTTCGAAATACTGCTTTGTAAGGGCATAAACTAGGAATGAACTTGTAAACAAAAGAAATATATTGCTAAATCATACTTCTTTTCTCTGCTTTATCTCTGTTTTATATTGATTCTTAGGACTACCTTTTCAAAAAGATGAGATTGTCACAGCCGCTACTGACAATTGCTTGTCTAATTGGGCATGCAATTAAATTGCATGCAATTTAACTTTTTAACAGGTAACAAGATGAGACATAGACTTGGCCTAGTGAACATGATTAGTGAGTAAAAAGAGAAAATATTTTATTTTGAATTCATTCCCCCTTCTTTTTGAAAGTAAGTTAAAATCAACATAATTTCAACAACCTTGTCTGCTTTTGCATGGATTGTTATTCAAGCTGGTATTTTTTTTAAATGAAATTTTCTCTTTACTGGTTTCGTCATTAGTATAATAACATTTTTTTCTTTCTCTGGATAGATCATCCGAACTGTCAATCAATAGGAAAAACGAGTCTGCTGTACTGTTGTAAGAGTCACTATTAAAAGAAGAGACTACTTTCTTTAAAACAGTACAAATTTTACTGAGGCAGCAGTGAATGAAGAGTCCCTTAGCACAGGAACAGATGTACCAGTTAAATCAGAGAGAGACTTGATCAGGTGACTGATGTTGTCAGTGACCTGTAGTACACAGTTAATGTAAAGGCAGACATGACTCATCCTTGTTTGGTACACCTTTCCATATATCAGTTATGGCTAGCAACTAAGCTTTCAAGTAATATATAGCTAATATATGTCTTTTTCCTGGATCTCCTTACCACCAGTATATTAGAATGACTATTTGAATATACTGCACCAAACTTTAAGCATTTGAGTCTGTAGACTATGTCCTAGAGAAAAAGGGAAAAAAAAGAAAAAAAAAAAAAGGTAGCAAGAAAAAAGTCTTATTTTGAATGACGTTGTCTTAGTTTGAAAGGCAAATATCTGCCAAGGAAAAGCAGGAATCCTCCTGGAGTGGAAGGAATCTCCCCCTCCCCTGAATTATTGCAGTTTTGAAAATTATCAGGCTTTTGAGATTGTAAATGGGAAAAGGAATAACAGTTCTCTACTAAAATATGTAGATAGATAGACAGATATAACCCAACAGAACAAACACCAGTAACAGACTCCCTGCCTGTCACCCGGTTTCCCCTGTGGTGTAGTTACAGCCACACCCGGGTAGGGGCGCTGGTGAGGCAGGGGAGGCAGGGAGGCTGCAGTCCGGGTGAGCGGTGGTTGCAGTCCCGTGGGAGTGGTGGCTGCAGTCCAGTGGAGGTGGTGGTTGCAGCCAGCTGAGAGTGGTCAATCCTCAGCAGCTCCTGGAATCGGTGAGGGAGAGTGTGTGCCAGTGTCCAGGCAGGCTTCATTATATTCCCGCAGGAATGTCCATGTACCTCCCCCAGGGCGGAGCATTTCCCAATGGAATGATGAGATGAGATGGTTTGGGAGGTTCTGGGTGGTTGGGGTGTTCGAGCTGCCCCTTGTCCATGATGGCCATTAACAGAGATGGCCTCCTCAGGATGGGTGTGATTGTTGTTGGTGCTTTCAGGGGGAAGCTCTCCCAGCTGTGTCTTTTGTGAAGCCAAAGGGACCCTACCTCACCACAGGATTTCCTTATCTTATCTAACCCCAGCTTGCAGTCCCAGGGGCCAAACCTGCGCTGGGCAGTTGTTGCAAAGGACCTGTCATTAACAGCTCATCAGGGCTGATGCAGGTGGGGAAGAATACATTGTTTTACTACACCTCCACAACCCAGGACAGACATACAAATGAAGTTCGTTTTTTATGTGGGGTTTTTTTCCCAGAGGGCTGACATTCACCTTTTTCAAGAAGAGTAAAATTATGAAGGTGCTCTCAGTTGTTCTCTAAGTCAAGCAGCATTTCAGTGGTTTCCTACAGGCTATTTTAGGCTCTCTGTCTGTCATGTCTGAGTCCTGCCTTTGTTTGCACCCTGCTTTTCTCTTACTTTGCACAGTTAGCTCATATTTGCTCTGTCTTGTACCACTCTCCTTTTCCATCTTCCCCTACCTGTCTCAACCTGCCCTCTGCTTGGTACTCACTGAGGAGACATACTGCTTCTGAAAGGCTCTAATTGTCTCAGCATGGAGCTGACAAACCGTCAAGGCAAACAGGCTTCTTTCTTCCCTGATGCTCAGAAAAAAAAATATTTTTACCACAAATTTTTTTCTCTTGCAGGTACTTTGGGATCCAGGTGAGGTGAATTTTCTTCCTAAACTGCAGACTACTGACTTCTGATGGACTTCACACTTATTTACACTGAATTTGATTGGCTAATGAATAAGATATAGCCCAATGTGAGGTGGCAGATCCTGCTTACCCTACAGCTCACAGTATCACCAGCTACTGACAAACCTACCTATCCCACGTGTCAGTACTTGCGTCCACTAGCCAGACAGGACCAGTATCTGGCTGGTGTGAGGCTGTCAGGTGCTGCTATATGTGAATGTCAAACTGACTGATAACTGTGGAAGCAAAAAAAAAAGAGAGATTCCGTAATTTTTCTTTAGCTGGATTTAGTCTTAATATTAAAAGATATAAAGGAAAATTTCTTTTGCATACTTTACTGAAACTAGTTGAATGAGTAAGGGTTGAAAATCACAAATGAGTGTTCTGAAGATTTTGGCACCAGGGTCCCAAGGTTAACAAAACAACAGGATACTTTCATAAAATGTCCCTGAGCTTTCACATTGAATTTTTGTTGATTTATGTTGAACACATTTTTCTTCACTTCCCCAAATCAAAACTACAGAATCAACTTTGGCACAATTCTTAAATCCTCATATTCTATTTTTTATTGATCACTTTTTGTCTCTATTTCATATTTTTACACTGTTTTTCAAAGTGTACCTCTTTCTTCCATAGACCTGTAAGATAATTTTTGTCTTCCTCCAAATGAAAAATAGCAATATTCACTGCCACAGCATTCTTCTCTTCCCATCTCAGTGATAAGGTTCTTTCTCTGCACATCCCCTTCCTGAGTATTTTTCACTGTCACTTCTCTTTCTTAATTCCATCTTCAGTTTTCTCAGTGGAATGAGTAATTCCTAATTCCTTTGTGGTATCTGATTTTTCACCGCATTTCTCTTTGAGTCTTGAATACTCTGCACATCCTTTTAGTCTATTTGTCTTCTCCTTCCACTGCTACTGTCAAGCTCCGTGTGTTTTGTCCCGTTTCTCCTTCACATGGAATTATTTGCCGGCACTGTAGTGTCCTTTTTCAAAAGTAGTTCCTCTGTTATTGCTTCCTCATTTTCTGACACATCATTCCCCAAAGAAGAGCATCAAAACATTCTTCTGATGAAGTAGTGTAACATTTCATCATCTTTATTTCTCTAGGCCTCCATCTGTTTTTCTTTTCTCCTTGTCTGTATCATTCTAATGGGCACAGCAAGCTCTCTGAGGCATAGGTGAAAAACTCCTATGAAACACTGCATGACACAAGTGTAAATCTTTAAAATTTTCAAAATAAAAAGGTTTTAAATTAGAAATGCTTCCTTTAAGCTTCTGTATCAGTTTTATTATGAAAATGACACAGCTACTAAATCATGTCTACTATTATCAAGAAAAGAATCAAATGAAAGATATATAATGCATAAATCATCTGCTTAAAACTTTCTCCATTTCAGTTTTACATAATCCTTCTTATCCTGCATTTCTTTTCATTTTTCAAGTAACATCAGAATGATCATAAACACTAACCATTTTTGAATTTTCCTTGAAAAGTACTGAATATGCTGTTTTGCACATTGATGCAATTTTTCAAAATAGTTCTCTGCTTAGTGGATAGATTGCATGCTAAAATAGATATGTTGTCCCATAGAGTACACAATGTGTAGATGAGGTTAATATTCACCAGCTGTAACTTCCAATTATAATATGAGGGGAAATTTCTTTGAAAAAGAAAAGATAATTAAAATTAAATACTTCTAATGATTAAGATATGGGGAGAAAATGCCAAATCTGTTACTGAAGTATCACAGAAGAAGCTTAACTGTTTAAAATTATTGTGTAGAACTATTTTCACTGTCCAGACAAGTCAGAAATTTGCCAAGAAAGTTTCACAAATACCTTAATTAAACACTGAAGTTCTTATTGATAAGTAATTTATGTTCACTACAGAAGTCTCACTGATATATATGTGAGACAGACACAGACTGCCATAAAGACTCGGGGGGCAGTTTATTTTTCCTTTACATAGAGGCTGCCATGCATTTTTCAGGTCTTTGATCTGAACAATTAGAGTACTAGTTACTGAATTCCAAGAGAGGTACTGCATTCCAAAGAAAGGTACTATATTCATGCAAAGAGGACTAGGTACATTGCTACATTTTACTTCCTAACATGAATTTGCCACTATTTTAGGGACCAAATCAGCTTCACCTTGGTATTTTCACCCTTAAAATATTAATTAAGGATTTTTATACATTCAAAGTACCACAGAGCTCAATATGTTTAATAATAATAATAATATGGATTATTATATTTGTGTCTTGAGCTGAAAGGGTACTCAAATCAAGACTGTGTAAAACTGTTGCCATCATAAAATTATGATGAGGATTAATGCTTTGAAAATAGAAGAGAGAAAATATTCATACTTGCAAGCTGTTCATCTCATTAAAATATTTTTCCCTTTCCCACAGCTAATTTCTCTACAGGCTCATGAGCCACAGATACCCCAATATTTAATTTACCTCTCCCTTCAGGATTCTTGCAGATGGGAGGTTAGTGGGGGCTTGGAGAGTTGTACTGTCCTCTTAAATCCTTCTATCAAAAACAAATTGAAGATTAATAAAGGAGTAAGAATTTTCATACGAACAATTGACGGCTAGGAGAGTAAATTATTTTTTTACATAACGTGAAAATTCTTCTGCTAATCTCCAGTAATTTATTTAACTTCAAAATGTATGTATTTCTTTTTCTTGTCCTTCCTGTTTAAAAAACCAAGTTACAATATTTTACACCAAGTGAAAAGTTATAGTTTCTGTTGAACATTATTAACAATGCTGAGGAAAATGCTGGAGTAAGATTACATACCCTCTCAAAATGAGGACTGTTTTTATGGGAAACAATATCAATTAAGTCCTCTGATGCTGAATAAACCCTTTTTCCAAATTGTTTGACCAAACTACCCAAAAACTTCCTAGAAGTAGGGGGAGATTTAGGAAATTAAAAACTACTTTTTTGGTTCCTAAACTTTGCATAGAATTTCTAAACAATAAAGTACTAACTTTTGGTTAAGATAATAAAAGTGGTAGAAAAAATCTTTGGTTTAGACTAGTAACCTGAAAACAGAGGCTTAAGTTTCAAATCAGTTCTTCCATGTATCAAAGGATGTCTTGATAGAGGCAATGAAAAGGCCCATAAAATTGTTTTATCCTTCCCAGACACTTCACAGCTTGGTATTTAAGAAAATCCTCTAGCAACTACAGGCTAAGTCTCCTGGGGCATCTTAATAAATTGAATCAAGTTTTCTTAATTTGCATATGAATGCTCTAAGCATTGGAGTCTTCATTTAATCTGTGATTTTAGCAGTCACTTATGTCGTATTTTCAAACAAAACTATTTGGCGGGTTCAAACTAAGTCCTTGATTACTTGTAAAATTATAAACAACCTTTTTTTTCTTGAGCTATGTTTTCATAAGCAAATCACCAGGTTTTACAGTACACATGTCATATATGTACTTGCACAAGTAATTAATAAGGGCCAGTTAGAAGATAAAGAAATCTAGCAACTCCTAACCAAAGCTGTGTGTTTCAGCAATAAATAAAGTCTGTCATGTTATGATACTATGAAGTCTTTACCAATCAACCTCTTAAGGAACAAAAATACATTTTTGCTATAATTACCTTTTCTTTTGGGCAGAAAATTAAACATAATTACATTTATTCAAAAAGACAGTGAATTCAGTTACAACTATTTTAAATAAAAATATCCTCTTATAGGAACAAAAATGTTAAAAATTAACTAGCTTGTTTAGAAACCAACTGAATGCTAAAATATTCAATATATCACTTCAGGTGAAATTAATTTTTAGGATTTGATAACATAAATGGAAACACTTATGATTCAGAGGTCTGACTTGTTTCTAATCCCTGAAACAGTTGACTTTTTCCAGAACTATGAGATTCAAAGAACTGTTTCTCTAACTGCTCTAAGTCACTGTAAAACATCTTGATCTTCCTGCTTAACAGCTCTCAGCAAAGTGCTTGCAGTTGCATATGTCTCTGAGAAGTCCAGTACTTTCCTGGCACCCTGAAATTCTGCTTGCAGGGCTTCTTGAATTATTTCCTGTCCTTGAACTATTTCCTGTCTTTTCTCCTACATTCTCCCTGTGTCTGTGTCCATGCATGATCTGTGTATTTTACAGAACCTCACAAATTTTATTTTACCACAGTCTCAACTTCTTCAAAACATAAGTAGCCATTGCAGTTTCACGGTTTTTGCACTTACTGAGGATATCTCAAGATGTCTTTGGTTTCTAGGTACCCAACTGTACTTCAAAGATGCCAGCTACAATTTTCAAGCCCCAGTTCCCAAGTTTCAAGCTCCCAGGTTGGCAGACAATTTCCATCAGTACTTTTCAGCAGATATTTTATTCTATTCAGTAGTTTCCCTTTTCTAACTAGGCCATCTTCATGGCTGCTCCCATTAACAGTAAATTCCTCCAACTCCACTGAAAATAACTGGAACTTTGACAACTGAGAACATTAAATGCATCTGTTTGTGAACCTGGAAGAGGACCTAGTTAAAAGCAAAACAATTATTCCTATGCAGCAAATGTATTTTAAATTTATGTCATTCAAATATGAAATAAAACCCAAACATCCAAACAACTACGTATTTACCAGTAAAAGTACTTTTCTTTTCCTTCTAATTTGTGGAAAAGTTTACAGTCAGTTTTAATAACTTCAAGGTAATTATATAATGTCAAGAAATAGAATAATAAATTTACAGATTATCTCAGATTGGAAGGGACCTATAAGGATCACTGAGGCCAGCTTCCTACTCCTCGCAGGACTGCTGAAAACTAAATCATATGAGTAAGTGAATCATTCAGATGCTCTTTGAATAGAAAAGGGGAAGCTTATTTTATTCATTTTCTATTCAAATTCTAATAGTTGTGTTTCTTCAGAAGTTGTAAGTGAAATGAAATTCACATGTGACTGACTATATCCAAGACTTGTTATTAAGATGGAAGTTTTATCTAAATCTGTCAGTGCCTTTGTGTTGTCCTTGTTTTGTTTCTGCAGTAATGCCTGCATAGCGTGCAGTGTGGCTGACTGCATAAAGCCTGATTGGAATTGTAAGCTGCACCTTAACTCGAGACAGGTACAGTCATTATGCCCTGGCAGTCCAGTTCTTTGATTGTTTGCTGAGATTTCTTCAAATACGTCACCTTTCCCTCATTGACTATACACTTACAGAAGAAGCAAGGAGGTGGATACTTCAATCCCTGAGATTTCACCCCAGTAGGCAGTCAGGATGCAGCCTTGAGGCACAATGGAAATTTGAAGCTGACCAGATACATACTAAGTGATCTTCACAGTCTCCTGACTCATCTCTCTGGCTATCAATAAAAGGCTAGGGAACAATCTCTGGCCTGAACAACAGGTATCATGCATAGCTTTTTGTATGAAGTGATTAGACCTAATCCACTCTATATCAAGGGCACATTAGAATGAGATTATCAGAGCAGCTAGTGTACTAACACTTTAGAGTATTTTCATAACTTGTAATTCATAATTATTATGCAGATTATATTTACATATAGAATTATTTATATATATTTACTAGCATCTTTGTTGTAATTTTTGATGGAAAAAAGGCATTTGTAAAGGCACAATGAGAAGCCATATGGCATTTTTTTACAAACGCTAAAAATCACTCTATAAAGAAAATTCATTTTCAAATTAAAGTGTGCATAAACAAAAGGTTAAATTCTTAGATGTCACGGTATATTAATATATATGTGAATAGTAGATCAAACCTTGAACAGCCTATCTATTTTGTTGATATTTTGCAAACAGGTTATATGATACTAGGATGAACGATATTTAATTTTATGTGAGACAGAAAGACACATTCATTTCATTGCCAGAATTTTCAAAGTAATTTATCTTGTTTGTTCTTTCATGTAAAATTATCCATGTGTGTTTTAAAGGTGTAGTCTTTATTTTATTTAAACATATAATTATGTCTTTTATGATTGATGCAATTAATTATCATTATTGCTATTATAGTTGCTTACAAGTGTAATTTATATGTAAATATAATACTGAATTATTCATCTTGCTAAATTTGATATTCCTGATAAGCCATGAGACAGTTTCTAATATGATTGCATTATTTTCCTGCTTTACGCTCAGATATGCTATTATTTTATTGATTTCTCTTAATTATGTGAATAAATACCCCTAGTAAAAAGAGCAACATTGACTGAAACAGATATAAAATACCTTTAGAAATAAATACCAGGTCTAATATAGAGTTTGATTCCCAAATCCAAAGGAAACTAATCTGACGGAAACATGAATTCTCTTATCTATTCTTTGTATTAGACTGTAGGATAAGCAAAGAATACCAAACCAAAGAACAGCACCCTTTCACTTCCTAATACGTCTAGAAATTGAACCAAGGTGTTCATTCACATTTCAGTTAGCTATGTTTACTCTCAGGCCACAAAGATAGATTTTCTCTAATCTGGCATTTTTCCTGCAGAGGAAGACACCATTTTTCCTGTGAGAAGACCAGAAGCAGTTTTCGTGTAGGGCAGAACCAGTTTCAGCATCTCCAAGCTGGACCTGTGGCTGACCAAAGCTGAATCAAGCAGTGATGCTGGTGACACCTCTGTGATAATATATTCAAGAAACGGCAAAGAAGGGCTGTGCAGTAGTTGGGAAAGACAGGAGAAAAACAACATGAGACATAATTCTGAAGACACCAGAGTCAGTGAAGAAGAAGGGAGAGGAGATCAAAATTCTCCAAGACTATGCCGTTTCCTACTATAGATATTAAAATAAATTAAAGTTTGTAAAAACTGTGAATAGAACGGAATTCTGCTTGGAACAGTGAAAGACTGATTATATTTTTCAGAAGTTCTTTTTTACCTTGGGACTGCTGTATGAAGTAAACTCCTAATTAAGAACATCAGAAGTGCATTAGTGCAACCATGGTCCTTTTTCTTAAACATTGAAAAACTCCAAGCATTTTCATGAAAATAAAGATCAATCTTAGAAAGTTAGGACTGATTCAGTTCTCAGCACACAGCCATCTACTGCATTATGGATTTTTCTGGTTCAGAAGATCATGGGTTGACTGCAGATCTTTTGTAATATAGATGAGTCTTTTATGGCTGCCTTAGGTACCCTAGGAAATCTCACAGGTGTTAGGTAACTGAACTAAGCCCTTCATAGCTGTGATGACTTTCATTGAAGAGAAGGCCAAAATTGGAGATTAAATGTTTTCTCTTATAAAAGAAAGGTAAAAGAATAAAAGGTATAACGAAAGAGTATATTATCATATGTGAAGGATTTTATGTGTGTTGCACACACATATTTTTACGAATCTGTCTATAATACATACCTTCAGTTCTTCATGTACTTTCAATTTTTAAACCACCAGTACTGTAGGAAATTATAGTGTACTCTTCCTAGGAGCATAAAAATTTCCATGGGAAATGCCTTCATGATGGCATTCATCTTATTTATTTCAAACACTCAATAAACATTTTTGGGTTAATTGAATCATTCTCTGCAGGTACTCTACCTGTTATAGATGCCTCCTAAGGGCAAAAGACAAAATTGGTCTTTCTTAAACATAGGTGTGCAGTGTCATCAAAAACTCTCAACTGTATTTCACTTGGTCTCCAGGTACTGTTCCAGAGAGGTCTGGGACCATATAGAACTGTTTTATTATGAGCTGGATACCTTAGGACCTTTCAAATGATAGCAGATGATTCTGTCTGAGCCACTGAATTGTATTAAATGCCTAAAGACCACAGGAGCAGCTGCTTCAGTAAGGAAGCTCATCTGTGGTTTCAAACACTTCTTTGGAATCTTGCCTAGGAGTTTTTAACAGCTTGCTGAACATGAGGTATTTTTAATTAAATAACAAGGACAAAGTGAACTAACATTTTTAATGATTGTTTTTCATTCATAAAATGTGGACTGGAATCAGTTTTTCCCATAAAATTGTCTAATGCCATTTGGAACCGTCTCACCTGTAGGTGGTACTCTGTTTTTGGTCATGTGTCACACACCTTTTGAGAGCCTTACCACATAGCACACAGAATTAGACGGTGGCATGTGAGTCAGGGGCTTCATGTTTGATTTCTTTCTTGTGTATGTATCAAAGTTGATTGCTATCAAATCTATTTTCACACAGAATTACTTATTGTGTTATAATGCTGATGGTTTTCAGACATGAGTGTGTCTGTGTCTATAAACACAGACATCTGCACTAATACTTATAAAAGATCAAAATGCTCTAAACCCTACACTTTTAACAAGCCTGCAACTGAAGCAGTGGAAAAATCTGTTCCATGATCTTACTCAACTGTATGAAAGAGAAATTTCTGTATCAGAACTTCCTCAGATTCACAACATGTGAAACAAAGTAGGATAATGACCTCAAATAGCACATTTGCAGAACATGATATAACCACAGTTTAAAATAAACCAAACCCCTCATCTGTAGGACAATGACGGAAATAAACTACAAATAATATATGAGAATATGTAAAGCTAGATCTGACATATTTATAGTAGTCAATATGAATATAGAGATGATACCTTTCATTGTGTAAGAGAACCAGAGACAGAAATCTGTGAAAACTTAAGACTGAGCTTGTGGGGAAAATATTAAAAAAAAAATCAAAATAAAATAAAGAAAAGTCAATGCACATGCAAAACAGTGCACAGGAGGTAATTAAACACATACATATCTGATAGGGACATATCCTAGACAGACAGAACACCTAAGGTTTCAGAATCCCAGAGTGACAGAATGTCTGAGGTTGTAAACGATCATTTAGTCCAAACTCCCTGTTTAAGCAGTATCACATAGATCTATACCCAGATGAAATTTGAATGTTTCCAAGTAGGGAGATTGCACAATCTTTCTATGAAATCTGTTCCAGGGCTTAACCACCCTGGAGAAAGAAAAAAAAAAAACGTGTTTTATTGTATGTGCAACTACTAACAAGCTCTGTGGGAAATACTAGGAGTGCACTTCTTTGCGTGTGTTCTTTGAAGAATGAGAACTACTCTAACTGTGGCTTTGATAGAGAAAAGGGTAACTGCAGAGTATTTGTTTATTGTGGTGCTTCAAACATTAGAGGGCAGATGAATCACTAAAAGAGAACATGAAGAAAGAAAACTACTGACTAGAAATGCCTCTATTTCATGTACTAGACATTTGGGGACTAAAATTAGACCACATTTTATCCTACATAGGCAGTTAAAACTATAGGAAGTTTGACTGGATGAGAATGATCCCAGTTTTTCACAGATATATACATCAGTATGGAAAGAACTTGCTGATTAATCTGCCCAATACCGTAAAGACATGATATTAAATACTTACACATCCTCCTCCTCCCCTGCCACGTTTCCTTAGTCTAAATCAGGTGAAGCTTGTTTTCTTGCCTGTGTTGTCTCAAGAAACTGCTCTTCATATAACTATATATAACCTCTTCAAGAAGGACATTCAGAGTTGAGGAGTTTTATCTTCTTCTTTTTGTTAAGGTATGAAGGAGCCCGTCCCTCCTGGGGGGGCTGAACCTCTGCCTGATGATTGGCAATGGTGAATTAATTCCTTGTTTTATTTTGATTGCATTTGTGGCTTTTGCTTTACCTATAGAACTGTCTTTATTGCAACCCATTAATTTTCTCACTTTCACCCTTCTGATTCTCTCCTCCATCCCACTGGGGAGGAGTGAGCAAGTCGCAGGGCAGGGCTGAGTTGCCATCTGGGGTTATTCCATAACATGGTGTCATTTGGCTTCAAGATCAGGGAGTAGTGTACATGCCCCACACTACAGGCTGTGCCACAGATAAAACTCTGAGTTCTGTACATTAAATACCTATTTTCGTTGAGTTTTCTGCAGACACAGTTTTCTTCTTTTTTAAAGTATTCTTACAGAAAAGGTTTGCTGTTGAAATCTGTCATCTACTAAAAGTGAAAAATTTCCATGTGATGCCCATATAACAAACAAAGTATGCACTATGGAACATAATTTACTTTAAATGTGCACCAAGAAAAACAGACTGCAGCACTCCAAATGAAAACATCTTAATATTATACTAAAATTTTCAATTTTCCAAATGTCAGATTTTTCTTTCAATATTATGTTCAGATTGCAAGAAATTTGTGTGAGCTTTTGAGGCTAGCAGGAGCATTACAGGCTCTATTTATTTATAATACTCAGTTTTATTTATAATACACAGTTTGTCCCATGTTATTAAAAGAATAGGAAAAATAAAGGGAAATGATTTTAAACCACAGGAAACAGAGAACAAAAATGAAATTTATATAGAAGATTAAAGAATCAGCAACTATAATTGTGGTAAGTCCCAATGTTTCTTCTGTACAAAGTTTGAATGTTAAAAATATACAAAAAATTTCTGTTATAACAATTATCCTGCTGTATTCACCTTTGGTGCAGCCACACAATTTAAGAAGAATGTGAAGGTCCTTGAGTGAATCCAGAGGAGGCAACAAAACTGGGGCAGAAAGGAATGTTCCATGAGGAGCAGCTGGTGCCTATGGATTTGTTGAGTTTGGAGAAAAGAAGGCTGAGGGACCTCATTGCTCTCTACAGCTTCCAGAGGAGGGGAAATGGAGAGGGAGTTGCTGATCCTTCTCCCTGGTTTCCAGTGAAAAGACACACCGGAATGATTCACAGATACACCAGGGGAGGATCCGTGTGGACTGTACAGGCTTCCTAGAGAGAAGGTTGATGTCTCAAGCTTGTCAGTGTTTAAGAAGCATTTGGACAATGCCTTTAACAATGTGCTGTAACTTTTCATCAGCCCTGGCGTGGTCAGAAAATTGGCCTATTTTAGGTCCCTTCCAACTAAAATGTTCTGTTCTATTCTATTTTATTCTATTATTCTATTCTAGTCTACTCTATTCTATTCTATTCTATTCTATTCTATTCTATTCTATTCTATTCTGTTCTATTCTAGTCTAGTCTAGTCTATTCTAGTCTATTCTATTCTATCCAGTAGGAATATCAGCATTTTTGGATATCTAAAGGGAAGGCCATGAAATTCATTAACTGCACCACAAATATAGCATAATAATTATTTGAAAGCAGATACTTTCTCAAGGTCATCAGTGTCATGCCAGCTCCCTTCCATGGAGAAGAAATGTCACCCCTTAAAAAAGGTTTTTTTCAAAACAGCATTTCAAAAGTCACAGCAAGGGTGTTTGTAATTATTCATCCATCATGCACTGACATTACTGAGTCCTGTTAGAATCTTGCAAAAATGTAATTAATATACAGAGACATAATTAAATGTCAGTTAAAAGTACTCAGATGCCATTGCACAAGATCTTGAAAAGAGTAACTTCCCAATCTACATGCTACTTTGAAAATAACACAGTAAAAAAAATGCTGTCCCACATTTTTCAGGAAATAGAAAATCATTTAGATGCTGCTGTTTAATCAACACATTTGTACTTCTTTAGACTTAAAGGGAAAAGCTGTATTTTGCTCTGGTTTTCACATGAGAAGTGGATTATCTGATGTAACAGTTTGGTTTGGCTGCCCTAGAGCTATTTAGAATATAGAACATCATCTGCCTTTTTCTGCTTTGTTCATTAAGTCCAACTGAGGAAAAAAAAAAGCAAACAATTTTCCTTTTCAACCTGTTTTTTGAACAAAGTTAAAACCAAAGCTCTGTTTGAAATAAGCTTTTACATTGCTACCAAGCTGAGAGAATTACAAAGAATTCTACCTTTCAGAATATATTAAAAAAAATAACAAAATCTCAGTTTTAAATTAAAAGAAGAGAGATTTAGATAAGATTGGAAGAAATTTCTTACTCAGAGGGTTGTGAGGCACAGGAACAGGTTGCCAAGAGAAGCTGTGGATGCCCCCTGTCTGGAACTGTTCAAGGCCAGTTTGGGCAGGGGCTTGGGCAACCTGACCTAATAGGTGGCATCCCTGCTCATGCAGGTGCGGTTTGAACTAGAAGATTTTTAAGCTCTCTTCTGCCCCAGGTCATTTTATGATTCTGTGGAATGCTAACTCATTCATATTTACTCTGATGAAATATTTCTTAGTCCAGAGTTAATGTTGTACAATCATAGCTCCAAACATTGCATACTATTATGTATTATGTATTTGGGTCCTGAGAGTATTCCTCTTGAATGCAATAATGCAGTTTTGAAAGACATACTAAATGGAACCCCACTGAGAACAATCCATGCCAGCCGTGTTGCAATAACCACTGGTGTGATGGTGTACTTAGGACAGAAATTGAGTTTACCCAGCCTGCAGAATATGCAAAGCCAAGATGATTGATGTTAAAATAATCTTTACAAAATACACTAAGATCCAAAATTAGCAAAACAGCTTTCTGTCACAGCAATTGCAGAGTGTTTTACTTAGCAGGAAGCTCACAGATGCATAATATTGAATACTTGAACCTGTAGCTTCAGTCCCAATTTTAAAACTTTATTTATTGCTAAAATTGATATTTTTTTTTTAATCCTGGGAAAAAAATAGTGAAAATGCCACTAGAACAAATATTTCCATAATGCCTAGACAGTCATTTACAACTTCATCATTTGACTTAATTCAATCGACTATGAATTAACTTAAGCTGAAAGAGGTTTAAAATTCTAGCCTGGCCAAATCCCTACAGGAAAAAGTCTTGACAGATGAGCTCCAAGAGAATTGCCCGTGTTGTTTCCTGTTATGATAGGTAGTGGTTCTTTTGTGAAGATTTTGTTGTTGTTAGTTTCCACTGACTGCTGCATTTCCCAAGACTAAGAATGAAACAAGTATAGTGCCTAGAAGGCAAAAAAAGGTATTTTGTTATACTTGACACATCTGCATGTAATATAGGTAGTTGTTTAAAAGCAACAAAGAAGCCATCAGGGGTTTTCTGTCACATACATAGCTCAAGATTGCAATAAAGCCCCTATCTCACCTCCTAAGTAGTCCCCATCTGTATAACTGAATAGATACTCCTTTTGCAATTTGCTTTATTTCACTGGAATTTGGTTACTTGATTAAAAAAAAAAATCTTGCTATTTTTCCTTGTTAAAAGTAAGCTTATATAACTTCTGCCTCCTAAGTAGACATCATAATGAATAAAAATCAGAATAGGAATTGTTACTGGTAACAGAAAGACCAATATCTTTCTGTGTATATTAAGAAAGCTAAGAAAAAAACCCAAACAAACCAAAATCTATTGATATTCTTTCAAAGTCTAAACAGATACTTTTGAAAATACATTATTTATAATTAGAATATTACAAAATAATAGTTCTAGTAGAAGGATCAGAAAATCAAACAAGAATGAGAATTTTTTACTTCTGAATGCTTTAGAGTAATCAGAATACAATAATATCTGCACTATAAAATGTAAACATTCTTAAATAGTGTATATATTATAAGAGTTATATTTATATATACATGTGTACTATATTTTCAGGTCTACAAGGCATAATTAATAATAAAAATTCCTGGGGGGAGCTTAGCTTAAGAAATACTTTACAAAAACAGCACTAGAAACACATAATTAACATGACTGTCAATACTTCTTATTTCTTTTTAACATAAGAACTCTAAAAAAGTAAGAACACTAAAAAGCTGGGAAGAGTTGAAAAAAGCTTTCTTTAATAAAGATCAGCAACTGTAATATCTCAGAACTCTTTCTTGCTTAGTAAGAAATAGATGTAGAATTCATTAATTTTTCATTTTGATATATCAAAATTGGTCACAGATATTGAGTACCATATTATTTTTAAAGGATAAACAGCCATGAAATCTCCTTTCAACAGCAGAAGTTCTCTCAGGTTCTATATACTTCCTGAATTTGGAACAAAAGGAGACATATTTACTGGGAGAGGGAAAAGTGTACTTTCTGCTTTACTGAGTTATGATTTAATTTGCCTTCTGTTCTATGCACAGAGGCATGCATACACCTCTGAAATATTTTTCCATTCACTCTACTGTCTCCATGTCACTGTAACTCACACTTGATTTAAGAATAAGGTGATTTGGTATTCACAGCCTGCTACACCCCTGAGACAACCTTCTTCTCTGTATCAGAGGATGTTGTGGCATCTCTCCTTGCAGCCTCAGAAGTTAATGTCACTCTCCTGATACCCTACTTACAGCAGTGGTTTAAACAGCCAGTTACAGCTGAAAGGTGTTTTGGGAACATGTCATCTATACTCTTGGACCTTTGCTACTAATTCTCAGCAAAGGCTAGATGGTAGGTGATTTTATATCCTCTCTTTCAGGTTAAAGTCAAAGGAGTGAGCTTAAATTACCAACTTCATAGCCACGACCATAAAGGTACTGAAGAACATATGTCAGTCATAGCCCACAGTGGTTTGGAAAGCTACCATATTTCAAATTCATGAGCATCAAAGTCTTATTGTTTAATCTTCAAACATATCAAATATTAACAAAAACTGGCTTATTATTTAGTATACAACCTTGGGAAACATTAAGTATGGATTCGATTAAATATGAGCTGTTACATAAAAGCAGTTTGTCTGACATTCATTTATCTTTATGAATAGATCCCAGTTGCCAAAAAACAGACTATTTGTGCAATTTGAGCATCTCACTTGTTCTGCATGGTCTCCAACTGCTGCTCAAGAAGCATGTGAGTGTCCCCTTGGTCCAGTATTATAACTATAAAGTGTCTTAGAGCACATGAAGTGAAAATAGATGCCCATATTTAAGCAACTGTAGCCTGTCCTAAATGCTTACAGTAATAATTTCTGGAGTACAAGTCATTTGACTCAATTAAGATATGTGCCTTCAGATTCAATTAAATAGCTTTAAAACACCAGTATCTCATCACAAAGGAAAGTCAGATGATTATGGCAAATATATCTTCAGTACAATTAATAGAGTCTAGGGATCTTTACAGCTGACCAGATGTAGTGACTCCTTTAGGATGTGACAATTAAAGATTCAGTTCAGGGTCCTTTATGTAGACTTCTAGTCCTCTCTAAGACGACATAGAATATCTGAAATAACCCCACACTTTTCTGAAGTGCCAGCTTGACAGGTTAGATGGACACCCCAAGAGCAAACTGTTAGAATAAGCCATGTATTTCTCCTCAGTTTCTGCTGATTATGAAGTAATTATTATTAATTAATTAATAATAAGATTATTATTTATCTTGTAATTTCTTAGCTATGTTCAGAAATATAGAGAGTGCCAATAGAGTGATTAACTGTAATGCTCATAAATGCAACACAAATAGGATAAAAAATATACTGCATAATTCCTTATTTTTTTTTGCTGCCAAGGGTAGTGATAGGGAACACAAAACAGTTTACAAAGAGCTTTGCTTTGCAAAAGTAGTAGGAAGTGGGGTTTCCTGAAAAAGAGATAAATGCTTGACTTCAGTGATCGTATGTTTGGTTTTGGTAGCAACTGTGTACTTCAGTCAGTATTCTTAAAGATTTCAGAGTTAATTGTAGAGTTGTTACCTGTCAAGCATTTCTGAATAGAGAGACTTGATAGAGTTCTCTTTATCCAGTGGTTGGCAAAGAACTTGTCCTTTTTTAAGGCTTGTGTATTATACCCCTAATCTATTTTCTTTTTCTGTTCCAAATAATTTTCAAGAAATCAAACTTACTTTCAAACTGTATAATTTTGGCTAGTTATACTTCATATACACCCTGCTTTTTTGTTTTCGTGTACTATTACTTGCCGTCAGGTATTTAGGAGGGGCTTCTTTGTTTTTTGTGGTCTTTTTGCTTTGTTTTGTTGTGGCTTTTTTAGGTTTTTTGGGGTTTTGTTTTGTTTTGGTTTTTTTTGAGGAGGAAACAGTCTTTAGCGCTTTAATAATGGAATTAACACATATCTCACATTCAAAAACTACTAAACAATTTGGCTAGCTCAATCTTCTGAGCATGTGAAATGGATGCCATGTTTCATTTAATGGGAGATATTTTCACTGATGATTTTTCTTACAACAGGTTACAGAGGTGCAAGACCAAAAGCCTAATGCTGTGAACTAATTCTACTAAACTGACAGCAAAGGAAGAATATGTCAAGACAACTTAGGAATGATAGCTTAATTACAGGTCTTCATATACTAACTGAATAGGTGTTATTCATCTAATGCTAAGGTAGAGCTACAAATGTGGTACAGAAATCATCATGTCAGCAACAAATGCCTGCAACTATGTAATTTGCAATTTTCTCTTTATCTACTAGGTATCCTATTGCAGAAATGAAGGACATTTACTTAACAGAGCACTTTTTGGACTGTACTATATAGGCCATTTCTAACCAATAATGTTTTTTAAAAAAAGACCCAAACCCTATTGTTATTCAGTCCTTTTTTTCTTCCTTTGTCCTTGATAAACACTAAAGATTCAGGGACTGCTTCAGTTAATTTCTTAAATAGTCTAGAGCAAACAGAGCAGGTTCCCTCAACTGGTATAACTTTTGCATAGTGTTTGCCGTCTAATTCCCCATACTAGTCTGCAATCCTAATCTTAATAAATATTAAAATGAACAATGTTCAAATATGGGCTTTATGTTATATCCATGTAAATGTGTGGTACCTAGTGTAGAGGAGAGCTGGACTGAGTATTGAGGGAAGAAAGCAGTAACTGTGTCTTTTCAATCTGATTAAGATATTATGGACCAATTACTTGGAGCATGCTCTTTTTTTCATTTACGGAGACATGGAGAATGTTGAAAGGTTGCTTCAGTTGTCACACAGAAGCAACTGTAAACTCTTGCAACGTCCTTGGGTATTCCAGTTGACACTCTTGGTGTAGCATTGTGCTAGATTTGGCTGGGATAGATTTAATTTTCTTCACAGTAGCTAGTATGGAACTATGTTTGAGATTTGTGCTGGAAATTGTGTTCTTTATACACAGATGGCTTAGTTATTGCTGAGCAGTCATTACACAAAGTCAAGGGCTTTTCTGATTCTCACACCACTCCACCAGTGAGCAGGTTGGGGGTGCAGAAGTTGGGAGGGGACACGGTCAGCTGACCCCAACTGACCCATGGGATATTCATATAATATTACATCATACTTAGCATATAAAACTGTGGGAAAAAAAAGGAAGAAGGGAGATATTGGAAGTTAAGGCATTTTATCTTCCAAAGTCACTGTTACATATGATAGAGCCCTGCTCTCCTGGAGGGGGCTGAACACCAGCCTGCTCATGGACAGTGGTGAATGCATTCCTTGTTTTGCTTTGCTTACATGTGTGGCTTTTTCTTTACCTGTTAAACTGTTTTTATTTATCCAAGGTTACTTAAACCCAAGGTTTTCTCACTTCCCAATTCCACTGGAGGGAGAGGTGAGTGACTGACTGTGTGGTGCTTAATTGTTGCCTGGTGTTAAACCACAACATAGCACAGCATGTGTTAAACAGAATGGAATAATCACATCTCTTGGTCTGTTGACCACATGGCTGCTCATGCATTTCAGGACGTGGTTTGTCTTCATCGCTGGAAGAGGTCATGTTCGGTTCACTGTTCATCTGCACCCTTAGCTAGTCACACCCCAGTCTGTACTGCTGGTTGGGATTAATCTGACTCAGAATTTCACATTTATCTTTGTCAAGTCTAATGCAATTCTTGGGTAAATCTTGCAGCCTGTTGAGGTATGTCTGCATTCCCTCTTTTCAGTGTATCTACTTCTCCTTGCAGATTGGTATGATCTGTGGTGAGGGTGCATTTGATCCCATAATTCAGATGGTTTTAAAAGAGAATGAATAGTTTTGGACCTAATATAAACCTTGAAGTACCTCCAGCTAGACTAGCTGACAGTAAGAATCTGGACACCATCAGGACAGTTCAGTCAGATTTTTTTCATCTTGTAGTCCATTTCTCCAGTCTGTATTTTACCAGCTTCAACCAGAGTGTTAAGAGAGATCATGTCAATCACCCTGTAAAATTTGAGGTGTATGGATATCCACTATTCTGTTCCCTTCACTGAGAAATCTATTATCTCATAGAAGGCAACAGGTTGGTTAAGTACAATTTAACTTCGTAACTCTCATCTTTTTAAAATCTCATGTCTTTCTTGTGTGTGAAAATCCTCCATCTAGACTAGTTCCACAATTATCTCAGGTACTGACATGAGGCTACCTGGTCTCTAGTTTTCTGTTTTCTTTTTCTGTTTTCTTTTTTCTTTTGTTTTGTTTCTTTTTCTTTTCTTTTTCTACTGTTGTTGGTCCACTCCTTGGATTTGTCATTTTTTCTTGGCATCAAAACTCAGGAGCTTACCTTTAAAGATCTAGATGAAGACAACACTGAGGTGATGCCAGGTGCCCACTAAGCTGCTCTACCACTCCCCCTTCTCAGCTGAACAGGGGAGGTAAAGTATAAGGAAGGCTTGTGGGTCAAAATAAGGACAGGGAGAGGTCACTCACAAGTTACTCAAACCAGACTCAGCTCAGATAAATTATTTTGATTTATTACCAATCAAGTCAGAGTAGGGTAATGAGAAATATTTAAAAATCTTTAAATGTCTTTCCCTTGCTCATCCCTTCTTCCCAGACACATCTTCACTCTTGATTCCTCTGCTTATACATCTTCCCAAGCAGTGTGGTGGGAATATTAGTTGCAGTCAGTTCATCACATTTCTGCCACTCCTTCTTCCTCACATTCTGTCCATGCTTTAGCATGGGGTCCCTCCCACAGGAGGCAGTCCTCCATGAGTTTCTTCTCTGTGAGTCATTCCCACAGCCTACATTTTTTCGTGTACTGCTCCAGCATGGGAACTTTCCACCGGGTGCAGTTGCTCAGGGGCAGACTGCTCCAGCATGGGTCCCTTCCCCACAGCCACGGGTCCTGCCAGCAGCCTGCTCTAGTGTGGGCTTCCCACAGGGTCACAGCCTGTTCAGGAGCATCCACATCAGACATGGAGGAAGCTTCTATCAGCTGCTCATGGAAGGCACCCCTGTAGTCCCTCACCTTTGACACACAAACACAATGCATCTGGTTTCGTAGCATGCCATGGGGAACGATCACATTTGTGCTTTCAGAGTGCTGTCCTGAAAATCTCAGAGCACTTCTGAGGTCCTTTTTGTGCCCAAAGACAACCTCCTCTTGGACCACTCCTAATGATTCCCTGAAGAAGCTGAAGCTGAAATCTGCTCTTCTGAAATCAATGATCTTTATTACTTTACTTGTCTTTCTCATGCCCCTTAAGGTCTTAACCTCTGAACATTTAGGGTTATTTCAGCCAAAACTTCTGTTTAAAGCCATATCTCAAAAGAGTTCTTGGCTATTTGCAAGCAAGAGGGCACCAATCCTTATTGCCATACTCGACAACTGTCAAGAAAATGTCCTTGACACAGTCCAGAAATCTTCTAGATAACCTCCATTTAGTCAAATTGCTATCTTACTCAGTTCACAATCCATTCTTCTCTTCCACCCCTCCTGATTTTCTATAAATTGAACTGTTCTTTCCAGTGTCTTCATTTTATTCTTAAATACACTTATAAAACTTTTGATTTTTTTTTTAAATGTCTCTGTTTAGCTGTAACTGATTTCATGTTTAGATCTTTTTGATACAATCCTTATACGGTTGACCTAGTCCTTAATAGTAATATTCAGTCATGTCTTTCTTTTCAGTGTTGTATGATTCGTTTTTTAAGCATTTTAAAGTCATTACAGACCTCATTATTGAGTTGTTATTTCAGTATGCTTCATAGCTTTCCTCAGCAATATAATATTTTGCTATTAATTCCTTCCTCTTATTTTTCTGCTTCAACCTTCCCTTTCCTGTATAGCAACACTTTTCTAATTTTATTTTGTTATTACTCTTAGACATATTAACTTTCAACTTAAGGTATTCGATAATTTGTTCCTGATGATCAAATAAAAAATAAAAAAGGTAACTTCTCCCATAAAACTTCTTTTCCATTTTATAAATCCAGGCATTTTTAAAGGAACATTTAGACTGGATGTTCAGATTAAATTTATTTTCCAGCAGATAACCAGGTATTTGAATCTCTTACTACTAGCATGTCATATATTTTAAATACATGTATTCTAAAAACCGTTTTAGTATGGAAAAAAAAAAATCTTGTTTCAATATGACCTAGGGTTTACTCCATCTAAAAAAAAATTAATGTTTTCTATTTTGTGTTTTTAAAGATATAATTATGACATAATAGGGAATATACCTCTACTGAGCCAAATAAAGCCTGATCTAGACATGTTATAGTTTTTTTCATCATCACAGGGATTGATTAATTTCAAAAGAGACATCCAATATAGGTCAAAGAAGTAGTTCTGTGTACTTTATTTTTCTGTAACTATCTTAAAAAACTAAACATTATATCTATATTTCCTAACTTATGTCAATCAGAGTCCAAACTTACTTCTTAAAAGCTGAAAATAGAATAGCTGATTTTTTTTTGTTCTTTCGGACACCAAAATAACTTTGTAAGCTCCAAAGACGTGGGGAACGCTCAAATTGGAAGGAAAAAAAAAAGTACATTTTCCTTATATTTTGAATTAGTGACCAGCTTCTTTAGTACTTTCACACTGTGTTTGCCTGTAAATTACATGTTCAGAAGGAACTGTATATAAACTGAAGGAGACTTACATTTCCAAAAATAGAATTACTGATTTAAAGGACATGACAAAAGTTCACCTTGGGACAGTTCCATCTTTGATTTTCTTTTCTGTAGGGTACAGTGAGGCTTACACAGAATGCTCCCAGTGGAAATAGGAAAGATGATATATCAAATTACCTCATTTTGTCACAGTTAGCTGTTTCAGGTGTTAAGGGTTTGATTCAGGTGTAATTCAGACAGTCACATTTAGGTATTTACAAGTGATCCAGGTGCCTGAACTCCCATAACAGTCACGATGTACACACACAGTCCTTATCTTCACCTCTGTCAAAACTGAAGAGTTATTCACCCCACTGTAAAGCAATGTCCCTGTTCAGCCACCTGAATATGAGTACCTTTTGCAGTCCTCTATCTCTCTGAGGCATTGTCAAGAATGTTGCAGATATAAGGGACTGTGGTTTTTGGAAAGGCAACTAGATGTCTGTCAGGATACTCAGAGCAGTTTGACCTTCTCCGGACATTCATGTGTAGTCAAATGAACTAAGTCTGTACCTTTGATCTAATAAAGTTACCAGGAAAAACAAAACCACAACAAATCCCCCTCCCTCAACTTCTTCAAAGAAAATATATTTTTATAATAAACTGGTGCTACTTTTTAAGATGTATAATTCTTCATGCCTGAAGGCAGAAAACACAAATGCTTTTTCCCTGCATAAATATATTTAAATAAGAGATGACTGCATTCTCATTGTTGTTCACACACATAATTCCACCTATACAGATTCACTTTTTAACTTCTATCTAACAAGAGAGAACTTGCAGTTCACTTTCTTGTGCATAATGAACCAGTTATTGAAAATATGATTATTTTTCTTTCCTGCAAAAGGATGTCTATATCCTGACATTATAATTGACAACCAGGCATACAAGCAAGAGATTGCTTTTATGTGCACTCTTCCCTGTATAGTTTCCAAAGCAGAAGACAATACAATATATTTCAATCCATTATTTTTCCCACTAGCTCAAAATTACTTTGGGCGACAAGAGCACTGCATTGTTAATCCTTTAATCCAGCAATTAAAAAAAAAAAGTTCTTGAGTATAGCTATTAAGAAAAGTGGAGTATGAAGCTTACTAATATCTATAAAAACACACACATACATATTCATGTACATAGAGTCTTCCACTAAATATATATAATCTGCTCTTTTAATGTTTATAAGCTAATTCACTTTCCAAGTAACAGGATAATGATCAGTCTATTAAACTCTAGAAAAATCATGATAATGAAGTGAAACAAAAAGTTGTCACATTTTTCTTATGCAACGCATTAGACCAGAATCAAAATTTTATTTTTATATTCACAAATTATTTTAAAATATATATTTTTATTCACTACGTGTAGTTTATCACACCTTGAAGATTTGTGGATCTAGATACTTGTGTGTATAGTATTTTCATATAAATTAAATACCCATTCTCCCAAAACAGTAAATGATATTTAAAATAAATGTGTTCTTGATTCTAAGACAACTCAACCAACTGGATATTACTAAAACAGCTCAACAAACAACCAGATGTAAGATTCTTTCTCCTTTGAAAAAATCAAGTAAACTCCCTAGTGTGTAAAAACTACACGCTATTACACAGTAATTTAAACCAATTATGGATATTGCTATTTGTTAATAACAAAAAAAAAGTAAGAAAAATAATAATAGCTATTACATCATTATATTGTTGTAACAACTTCGGTTGTTGATGTTTGATGACATTTGTGCTTAATTGCATTTGTTAAGATTGGAAACTCTTGACCAATCTATACGGAAATATATAAAGATTTAACTGTCAGAATTTTCTTACCTTTTAATACATGCAAAAAGGAGTACTGGCAGAATTTATATCCTCATATCAGATGCAGCAGAAACAGCAGTCCATCTGCACCCAGTTGTGGAATCCTACAATTAATAAATCCTTTTCTGTATAGTCTGAAAATTTCCTTGTGGTACAAACTTAGACATTCGGTCAAATTGCTGAGTTCAAGTGTTTAGGAGGAAAAATACAACAAAATGTCAGTGATAACTGGAGCTCAAGAAGAAAATACCAAAGTCTCAGAAAGATGTGTTTCAATAAGCATGACATTAGCAAAAAAGTTCTGGACACTGCAAGACTAATGACTAAACTTTTTCTCAAGCAAAGCAAATACCAACTCTTTACTGCTGATGAGGAGACAGGGGTAACTGTCATGGTTTGAGCCTGGCCAGATGCCAGGCACCCATGGAAACCACCCGCTCACTCCCTCTGCAGCTGGACAGAGGAGAGAGAAAATAATTCAAAGCGTTCATGAGTTGAGATAATGACTCTGAGAGAGAGAGATCACAGGCAAAAAACAGGCTTCAACTTAAAGATATGAAAGTGAATTTATTGCACTAAGAGAAACAGAGTAGGATGATGAGAAATAAAATGAGCTTTTGGAGAGCACCTTCATCCGCCCCCACTCCCTCCTCCCAGATCTACCTCATACCCCAGCAGTTCTCCATGAACTTCTCCGATGTGAGTCCATCGCCTTCTGCAAACTGCTGCAACGTGAGTCCATCCCTACAGGCAGCAGCACCCCTCAAGATGCTGCAGTGTGGGTCACTCCTCCACAGGGTGCAGACTCCTTTCAAGCATTCACCTGCTCCGGCATGGGCTCCTCCACGGCTTCAGGTGGATCTCTGCACTTTCATAGGCCTCCATGGGCTGCAGGGGGACAGCTGCTCCACCATGGTCTTCACCACCAGCTGCAGAGGAATCTCGGCTCTGGCTCCTGCAGCTCCTCCCACTCCTTCCGAACTGACCTTGGTGCCTCCATGTTGTTTTTCTGCTCACATCTTCTCACTCTCTCCCTCTTCCCTGACTGGAATTAAAACTGCGTCACCAGGATTGTTTTGAATTCCTTCTTAAATCTGTTACCACAGAGGCGTTACCACCATTAATTGGCCCACAGCATGTCTATCTTTGCAGCCTGTCAGACATTGGCCCTGCAGGACATGATGGTGGGGCTTCTAGCAGCTTCTCACAGGAGCCACCCCTGTAACCCTCCCCACTACCAGAAACCAGGCCTTGCAAAACCACGACAGTAACCAAACAAACAAACAAAAAAAGTAGTTTACTGGGCACTACAGATTGCATCAAAATGAGAACACAGTATTATAGTCACATATTTGGATAATTTTTGGAATTACAGTAAGTAAAGGAAAGAAGTGTTTTGAATATCGTTTATTTGCAGTCTAAATGTCTGCTAAACATCTGGCATGATCAACAGGTATTAAATTTGTTCAGATTGTGTGGATTTTTTTTATTTTGCCTTATTTATGTACAACATTAAATGTCATTGAAAAGTACATGATATTTTAATACTTTAATTTAAATGCATTTGAAAACTAGCTTTTAAACCCCAAAATTATAAACTATGAGTCACAAGCTCAATTGATTAGTGACGTTTCATCCTCATGATTCTGTTTTATGCTTTAAAAATCTGATATTTTTTCAGACTGACAATTTTAGCAATTTTTTTTTAAGCTCTCTGATTTTTCAAACACTTTTTATGAATGAGAGCAATTTAATCTTCAAAGAGCTTTCCTCCTGGTAATTTAAAATCATTAGGTAAAATATCTTCTAGATTAGTAAAGGCATGTATAGAGAAACATTTAACAAAAAAAAAAAATCCGTTAACACTTCCAGCCCATTTTACTCCCTGAAACACAGGGCATTTCACAAGTTAATGTAATATGTTGCTATTATTTTAGGGAAAAAAAAGAAACAAACCAACCAAAAAAACCCCATGCTGATACTTGAGCAATACGAGATAGTTTTATTTTATGTCAATCGGATCCTACCAGTCAGGTCCTACTCTACTATTTTAAATATAGTTAACCCTCTCATGTATTTGTCAAGATGCCTCCTTACGGGCATTGTTTTTTATTTATTACTAACTGGCAACTATGCATGTATTCATTTATTGTAATATAGAGTAACACCTGTTCTTTCTGGTCTGAAATAATTTATAGAAATTTCCAAACTTTATTTTTCTGCAAAGTTACTACAGAAATAAACTAAAAATTAAAACTATCTCCACTGCAAACAAAGTTGGCAATTGACAGTGCTGAAAGACACCAGGGAAGTTGGATGTTTCTTTAAAGAAAAAGCAAATGGATAATTGAGATTACAGACTTTTATAAAAAGACAGCAGTTTTTCCTTTTTTTCAGATGCCCCAAAACAACCTTCTTGAAATCCTTTCATTATAAGGACAATACCAGTCTTAAGTTACAAGTTCTGTGGTAAGAATGGATACTAATAATAAGTAGAATCTGTAGACAAGTTTTATTCTGTACTCACAATTTAGCAAAAAATCTCTGTGGAATACAAGTCAGAGCTGCAAAGAATGGAAGGTAAGTTGTTTTAACATAGTATCCCTTTAGGCTTTAAGTGAACTTCAGGAAAACATTTATTTTCTGTTATTTGCTCACTCTGAAAAGACTGTCAATTTTATTGCTTACAGAGAAAACAAACATGGGGTTACAGTGCTCTGCAATTTCTGATTCAGAATAAGCTCTCTGAATATGTATTATTTCTTAAAAATATGTTTATTATGAAGTCTGTGTTTTTGGAAGGCATATCTTTTTCATTGAAGCTGTTTTTATCCTTTGTGAAGATTCATCTAGGTTTTTATTACTTCATTTTCTTTTTACGCTGACGGAAATATTACAGAAAGAAAATTAGTCATATTCTTGTATGACAAAACTGTCTTAATTCTGACTTCTTTGGCTATTCAATCCATTTCTATAGAAAGCACCACTTTTCCTTTTAGGAGATATATGCACCTGCCTCCTTCTGTGATGCTCAGTATAAAACATTTGTTGCTGGCCAGCCTTGACAGGATGGTACCTACATCATTTTGGCTTGGATAATGAAGTGATGCATTAAGGTTACAGACTGACTATGTCAACACTTTTCCCAGTAAAGCTTCGCCTGCAATTGTGGAAATCTTAAGTAGAAAATGAGAGCTCATGGAAAAGTTTTAAATATATTTGTTTTCAGAAAGAGTTTTATTGATGACCCCAGTTGTCACACTGTTTCAACTGATAATTCTGTTAAACCAGGTATACCCCAGATTGGAAAGAGTTTAGGATTGATAGAGCTGTACAAGCCCCTGAGGAGAAATGCAGAGGAAGAGGAAGCAGGAAGAAACAGAAATAGTAGATAAACAGACAGAAAAGGGTATAAAGGGACTGATTGCATGCAAACAAATCAGTACACTTCCCTGGTAGAGCCCTGACCCTCATTACTGCAGTCTGTCCTGTCTTATCTTTTCTTATTAAGACTTTTAACTCTCTGTGTAATCTCACTCTCTCTCCATGTGTATGCGTGCTGCAAGAACTCACCACTGGCTGCTGCTCTGACCTGTGTGTGTGCGAGTTGGTTGCCTGTGGTGTCAGCCACTGCAGTCCGTTGGGGTATTAGGCCAGTAGTTTGGAGGGGCCAGAGCTCTCTGAATCTAGATTGAGTCCTACTAAAGTTGTGCCCAGAGAGCCAGCTACTGGGTAGTGGTGTGAATGCGTCTGGTGACAGCTCCTGGAGTCAGGTAAGCAATGTAAGTGTCCCTGAATTGTGATATCAGCTGCTGGAGCAAAGTGTATGTCCCTGTACATTGCTCATTCAGGTGAAGTCTCTCTCTGCCTCACCTCCATTTTATCCTGTGACTCAGGCTCTCCCCTCTTCAAAGTCACTGTGGATACTCTTGATCTCCTGTTTATCCTCCCAATATTACACAGAACCTATCCAGCACCTGATGACTCAATGTCCTGAATAGTTACACCTCCTATTAAGTGACACCAGTGTGGTCCCCAGTCTCAGGGATACGCCAATGCCCTTCCTGAATCCCGTGGTCAGTATAATGGTATCTCAGGACCACAGAATGCTTGAGGTTGAAGAATTTCTAGCAGTCATTTGGTCCAGACCACCTATGGGTGGAGTGGGGCAGGCCCATATTTTATCAGGAGCCAACCCATCAGGAAGCAGGTTACAATCATTAACCTGCCAATCAAGAAAAAGCCAACAGAAACTGCAGCATCCCCTGAAAACTTCCAGATGTGTTCCCTCTAACAGGGTGGCTACCTCTGAAGTTCTGCAATTGGAAAAATCGAACTGTTTCATGCAATCTTGTGCAACTAATAGAGAAAAAAGAGGAGAAAAAAAAGGAAGTACAATAAGTATATATGTGGTTGCATATTAGTGTTGGGTGCATGTGTATTTGTAACTAGTGATGGACAAGGTTAATAAAAGAAATTGGAAAAAAAACTCTCTCAATTCTGCAAAAAAATCAAATCTTACTTATAATGTGTTAGCAATTAAAATACTTAAGCAGGAGAGAGCAGGCAAGGGGCAGAGAGGAAGAGGGAGCCAGGTCTTTTTCAGCTGTGTGCAGTGACAGGATCAGCACCAGTGTGCACACTGTAGTACAGGAGGTTCCCTCTGAGCATCAGGAAACACATTTTTTTTTACTGTGAGGGTGACTGAACACTAGAACCAGTTGCCCAGGGATGTTGTGGAGTCTCTGTTTTTGTAAATTCCTTCCAACCTCAGCCTTTCTCTGATTCTGTGATTAAATTCTGTGTTGCTTCTGGCAGAGATGAATAGCTTTCATTAAAGTCTTATCAACTTAAGTCTTCAAAACCCCACAATCTCTATTTATAAACTACCAACTACCATAGTAACTAAGCATAATATTTCTTCAGGACTATTTCAAAATGGATATGAAACTTTGAACAAAGATACTGACACAGTATTTTAACTTAGCAGTAAAACGATGCTCTGAGCTTAAAAGGGAAAAAAAAAACCTTCTAAAAATCTATTCTGTAAGAGTTGTCTTCTAATATAAATACTGACAGACATTTTCATATATTTCAAGAGACAAATCTGAAAGGTTTTTTCTGCATCCTTAAAAAAGACACTAATTGGAAAATGCTTTGACTGAATTAATTTACTAATAACTGATCATAACCTCTTGAAAATAAGGAAGTTTTATCCAAGCCTAAAACTTAAATTTCTTAATCAATGGTTGCCCTTTAACTTCTTAGTCATATTAATAAGAACTCCAACAACATGATTTAGAAAGGAGATTTTACAAAAAAACAAATACATAGTGTTTTGGCACTTCTAGACATCCAAATTACATCAATCTGAAATGGATCTCCAGGATAAGCAAGATTCATCTCTGAATGGATACTAGTTACGTGGTCTTTCTGTCTCCCCAAGGTGTTTTACTTCAGTAATGAGGACACTAATTCATTTTGCAAGACTTCAGAGAATAAAATGTTCACTTCCTTCACCAATAAATTGCTTCATGAAGTCAGAAAATCTACAAAGAATATGAATTTTAGGGACAGAAGATTTGTTAAATTCTTTAGTGCTTTAATTTTAACCCCGCCCTCCCGGCTACACGTTTGAAGTCCTACAGCTATGTTATGTATATTGAAATTTATTGCAAATGCACTCTGGTTTTTTTTTTTTTTTTAAGAATAAGATGTATCAGGAAGTACTTTCATCGTTTTCCTATCCCTCATTTTTTAATTTTCTTTTTCTTTTTTTCATTTTTTGTAGGTGAAGTGCTTAGGAAAAGTATTAGGATCTCCAGGCAATGGAAAATGGAAGTTTAAGAAAATGTCAAAGGACAAAGTATAACCAGCAGAATTTTAAAGATGCTGTTTTGGGGAATTCTTATAAGAACCACACATCCCCATCTGTTCCAGGATGGGGCAGGGCAGGTCATGTCTCTCCTGGGATGGCAGGCAAGGCAGCCTTGATTGGCTGGGATTGACTGGAGCAGATTTGCTCCCCCTCCCTGTTGGGTGACATGACTGACACTGCTAGCAACATCCAGACAGACTGCAGCCTGAGGTTTGAGATTCACAACAGCCCTTTGTGTCATGGGTTTTTTTTAGGGGGGCAACCTCCACCCTCCCCTGCTGGAATAACAGAAGGCAGATGATGGGGACTAGGGGAGAAGGAACACACTCCAAGATATTTCAACTCATGCTCATTTTTATGTCCTTCACTGGTATCTGTTAGGCTGCTTTGGTCTGTTCCAGTGGGGTATTTTTCCAAATACTCTTTCATTAGAACTGTTTTATTCTTGGTATATAAAGGTATGGTTCAGAGAAAATTGACATTTTCTGACGTAAATCTTTTTGGTGAAAAATATTGTGTCTACTCTGTCAAACACATGTACACTAGCATTGTGCAGTTTAGCAAACTATATAAGCATATAATTGAGTAAACTCTTGTTAGGTAGGGATTCTTTAATTAAAGTCAAGCCTTAATTAGGTTTCTTCCAGATGATTCAAAAGGCCCTCATCATGCCTACTCTTATTGATCCCAACTTAAACAAGTTGTATAGTGCTTCAAGCCAGTTACTCTTGTTCCTCTGCTCCTTGTTTGTTATGTTTGCTGACTTAAGTCAGACAATAACATTTTCGCCTAAGTACATCCTGAGGTGCTTCAATGAACTAGGGCTAGAGGACTTTATTATAATACTTGAAATATACTCTCCTACCAGAATCTTCATCCTTCACTTTCTCATGTAGTTTTTCAGGAATAGTTGTCATGTCCTTAAGTGTTCTAAATATAAAGAATCAACCAAAATTAAAAAAAAAAAAAAAGTTTCAGAATATTCTCCCTTTATTTTGGAGATTGAAAGAGCTTGGTATACTATATTTAAATGGTATTAGCAAATTTCCACATTTTTACCTATGTGCAAAACAGTAGGAGAAACTGAATCTTCCTGACCACTGATAATAGTAACAAGCATTTTAGGCATGCTGAACAAGATTGTTAGAATGTGCCCTTGGATTTTTTCTTGAATGCATCTGATTGAATATAATCTGCTGCCAGGAAATCTTCTGTAGTTCAACACTAATTTATGATGCCTATTTCAGCTTTTTGTTGTTGTTGTTCTTTTACAATTCTGTATGCATTTGAATATCCTCTAAAAATGGCTTTAAATGTAAAAATTTCTAACAATTTCCGCACTGTTGTATAGCAAAACCCCAAACGCAGACTTGCAGCTGCCTGGTACAAAAGTAAAAATCAGTAAAACACATTACTGTTGATTTAAGCAGGAATGTCTTTTTAATTTGAATGTAGTAGGTTTTAGATTTTCTCTGCTAGGTGCACCTGCATAAGCTTTTTGTTTTTTCCAAATCTCCAGCAGTTGCAATTTGTACATTGTGCTTTGACTTTTCCTAAGATCATTGTGCTGAAACCCATAAAAGAATTTTCTCAAAATTACTCTCTCTCTTTAGAGATCACATTTTTTTCACTTTTGTCAAAACTGTATCCAGGTGTTTTCCTGTTTTAATGATAATCACTAGTGGTTTTCTTCTTCTAAAAACATTTGGATAAGCACGTTACTGGGTTTCCATTACAGAATGCAGTATAGTTTCTCTTTACCCTGTCTGTTCATTGCCTGGATGTATATTTCTCTGTAATGTTTGTCATATGCTTCACCAAGCTATTTCTGCAGTCTGGATGATCCCAGAAACACTCTTTCTTTTGGCTGCACTCTGTCTAGTATCACTGTGAAAGCGTCTCAGAAGGGAACAAGGCAGTATCAAACTTTCTGCTTTCATTTCTCCTCAAGGGCTTTCCACTCCATTTTAATTATAATTTTTGCTATTATTGTACCTCAATTTGTATTCTGTACAAAACATTTGTTCATGCTCAACAAAGATTGGTTACTCATCTTCGTTAATTTAAAACATTGTTATTAACAACTATAGTATTACCTATTGTGTTTAATGAGGCTTGAGACAAAGCTTAGTGAAGTCAATAGCAAATTTTCTGTTAAATACAATGATGTAGGGTATAAACTTGAATTCAAGTGCATCTTTATTTTAATTTTAAATAAACATTTAGTATTTAACTAACTTTTAATGATAGCAATAAATCATACAATTATTAACATCATTATTTGGGAAAATGGAATCTTTTAATGAAAAGTATGTGATTAATAGTTTTGAGCTCTATTTTTTCCAGAATAGGAATATTAAATCTTACTTTGACATAAAAGCATAATATTTTTCAAGACAGCCTGTAAATACTAATACCTTTAAAAGACAAACAAAAATTCCTCTGCAAAATGTCAGGCTGCTTGAACTGATTTTCTTCTAAGCATCTTGGTGAAAACTGGGAAAAGATGAACAAGATTAATACAAGTAAGAAGAGAAAAGAGTAAAAGAGAGTTTTATTCCTTAAATAATTGGCTGTAATGCTACCATAGATCAAAGAAATATCCAGGCTTTGGTCCAAGGTCTTAATGGAGCTTTTTGTTTTGTTTTGCTTCTTTCCTTGTTTGTTTGTTTTGATTGGTTGGGGTTTTTTCTGCAGTATATTGGAAAATTAAAACTCACAAACCTGATCACCTTGACCTCTATGCCTAAGAAACATTGAAAACCATAATCATCAGTTAACTAGACAGGACCAAATACCTGAAGAACCTTCAAGTTCCTCTTTCTAATAAACAATCCGGTGAGCCATAGCATAGGAGAAAAACCTAATGTGTACACAAAAATATCTCTGCTGTCCTTGTACTTCGCATGTGTTCCTTGTTACAAAATACAATATCCTACACAATTTTATTTTTTAATTTTTGTATTTATTTTTTATATGAATCTTCTATATAATTTAGACTTCTCATTCAGATAGCTTTAAGCACATGAAATTCTTGATCTGTCTTGAAAGCTCAGTTGTTATCACTTAATACCAGTTAAAACTAAATATTGGCTGGACATTTGCTCTGAAAGACTTTTAGAGACGAATCTGTACCTGTTGTGGATTCTTAGTCTTCATTTGCATTGTTAAAGGCGAGAAAATAAAGTGCAGTGCTGCAAGTAAATAGAGAGCAAAAAAGAAAGAGCTAGGGGAAAAAAAAGAGGGAAGGGACAAGAGGACAAAGAAATTATTGAGGTGCTTAGATTTTCTTTTATTCTATTTTTGCTGAAAATGCTTGCTTTCATGTCTCCCAGGTCCCAGTATCTAGTGATGCAGTATGAGAAAATCAAACACTAATGAGGTAGTATGAAAATACTAAGCTAGAGGAACAGTTGATACACAGAGGAGTGGGGCAGGGCTGACACGGAAAATCTGAAGAAATGGCCTAGCAGAAACCTGATGAAGTTTAATAAATGCAAATGGAAAATCCTGTATCAGTGTTGGAGTAACCCCATCACTTTACAGGATGGATGGCAACACTGTGGAAATCAGCTTTACAGAAAAGGGTCTGAAAGTCCTGGCAGCCAGCAAGCTGAGGATGAATCAGCGGTGTGCTCCTGAGTAAAGACCAAATGCATGCTATTGTGGTGATTTTACTGTATGAGAAAGAATTATTCAACAAGAGAAGGGGGTTTTTTTTCCCTTGCACTCAATACTTCTGAGACTGTCTGAAGAATTGTGTCTAATTGGTGCTTTTTAATACAATAAAAACATTGAAAAACTTGAATAAAGTCAGTGGAGACCCACTGTCACTCTTTGAAGGCTGGAGCACTTGATATTCAAAGAGTGGTTCAGATTTACTCAGCCTTAAGAAAATACTAAGGGGGGGCCTAATCATAGTCTTCAGTTAACTGTAGATGTCTATATAGAGAAGATGGAGCTAAAATAATCTCTGACATACACTATGAAAGGATGAGATGCATCAGGTAAAAGGTGTGTTGAGAGAAGTTTTGAACAGATGTAAGTGAAAAATTATTGAAAAATAAGGTGAACATATACTGGTAACCCAAAGAATTTGAGGAATGTGTAGCCTTGAAAACACTCTGAATTCCAGTGGAAAAAGTGTTGAGCAACCTGATGTAACTTTTATGTTTGCCCTGGTTTGTGTGAATCTCTCAACTGAATGATCTCCAGATATCTGTGATTCTAAACAAAAAAAAAAATTAAAAAATAATTCTTTGTTGTCAGTGAAGAATTAAATCACTATTCCTTCTTGTTATGTTGAGTGGCTCACAGAATGCTTTTATGTTAGCTGAATCATGATTGTATGCCTCGATACAACAGATATATGTCCTAATATGTGTGTTACAGGAGTCTTCAGATTTTTTTATTATTATTTGTTTCAATGCCAAGTGTTTAGTGATGGCCAGTCTTTTGGTCATTCTCTTCAATATTTTGGGTGAACCCCTTAGACCTAACTCATCAGAAAACATATATAATACATTGCTGAAATTCATGCCGTACATGACAGTCTGATGAGTTTTCTCCCAGCAAAATCAGAAGTAATACCAATTAACTTATTCCTGTTTCCAGTTCAAATTGATTAATATGTTTATTATTATAAGTAACACTGAAACTAAATAAAGTAAAATATATTTAATGAAAATTTAATCTTTTCACACATTGTATATCTCCAAATAGACAAAATCACAACTAAAAAAGGAAAAAAAAAAGGAAATATTCTAGTAAGGGGAGATCAGTTGAGGTATAATGACTTTCTCTTCTCCTCTATAGATAAGACCAAATTTGTATTTGACAATAGTTTTTAAAGTTAGATATGAGATTGCAGTGGCTTAAGTAATTACTTTACAAACATAAGTTTGACATTCATTCTATTACTTAAATATTAATTTAGAAAATATCAGTGAAAATTTAAGGTGATATCTAAAAAATTAAAAAATTAAATTCTGAAGATATTTCACTATTTTTATACAGCTAGTGTCAGGCAGATGAAGAAGCAACAGTAATGTTGCTTAGGTAAATATTAAATTAGCAAAATAAGCTTGTGATCAATATACTTAACTAGTTAAGTTTCCATGCCTCACTTTCATATAAGTGATAATATAAGTGATTATACAAGACTCTTAACAGTGAGATGTTTTTCTCTTCTTTCCATTGGGATGGAGTAAGCCCTCATAAAGTCTATGAATATAATTTCAACAGTACCAGACAATCCAAACAAAATATAATTAATCATCTAATTACAAATAGTATTTGATATGATTTGATTTCTATGGTTGTATGTTTGGAAGAAAATCTGATCTGCATATGTGTGCATATATGAAATTGGGTGTCTAATTTACCATCTGCATTGAAAGAACAGGAAAATCTCCTCAGAATAGTACAATTTTAAAGCCCCACGCAATCCAAACAAAAGGAGAAAACCACTGAATATTTTTCAATTTTTATGCATGTGAAAACAGCATGGATTTTGTTTTGCACAGAATAATTTTGGATGTATTTCCATAGAGATAAACCAATACATTTGTCATTTTCTACTCAATATATTATATGGTGTAATATTTTGATTACATTTTCTAAGTGCAAAAGCTTTTTGTAATAAATCTGGGTATAAAATACTGAGAGTGTTTAGAGGTTATTTTGAAATAAGCTTATGTAAAATAATGTTTAGTGATGACAACTTGTAATTTAAATATTAACATGTGTTTTAAAATGATAATTTAATAACTATTCTATATTTGAAAATTGTTTAGTGACACTGTTTAAATAGAGACATATGCGCAGGAAGAGTACCAATCTTCATTTCTGTTTTTTCTTGCAGTGGTTTTCATTTACTTCCCTATGCTTTCTCATTTCTCAAATTATCTTGGGAGATATCACAAATGAGGGACATAGGAGAAGTCTACACTACCACCCTCTGTAAATTACTCCACTGGACCAAATTCTTCAAAGATTAATAGCACTTCATAAAATAAATTGTACTTTTTATTTTTTAATTGTTTGAGTTTTTTAAGAAATAATGCATTTCATTATAGATTAAGAAAGAAATACCTAAAAATTCTATTGCCAGAGTTCCTGATGACCTCTTTCTTGATAGTTTATAAGCATTTGATTTTTATCCTCATTGACCTGCCTGCTGTCTTCATTACAGGATACAGTGGTATGTATAAAACTGCTTTCTGACTGGGGTTTCATTATTATGCTCACTCCCATGTTTCTTCGTGAATTTCTGCTTATTTTAACAAATATCTAATTATATAATTATAGAACGGTTTGGGTTGGAAGGGGACCTTTAAAGATCATCCATTCCAATCCCCCTACCATGGGCAGGGACATCGTCAACTAGACTACCTTGCTTAAAAGCACCTTCCCACACTTTCAGGTATGAGGTATCCATGGCTTCTTTAGGAAACCATTACAGTGTCTTATTGCCCTCAGTGTAAAAAATTTCCTCCTATCCAATCTAAATCTACTCTCTGTTTAAACCACTACCTTTTTCTTATCACTTCAGGCTCTGGTGAAAAGTCTCTCTCTCTCTGTCTGTATTATAATTTCGCTTTAAGTATTGAAGGATCACAGCAAGGTCTCCCCAGAACCTTCTCTCCTCCAGGCTGAACAACACCCAATCTCCCAGTCTTTTTCACAGGAGATGCATTCCCGCCCTCTAATCATTTTTGTGCCCCTGCTCTGGACCTGCTCTAACAGGTCTGTATTTCTTGTGCTGGAGTCCCAGGGCTGGTGGCAGTATTTGCAAGCATAGAGTAGAGGGCAAGAATCACCACTTTCAATCTGCTGCCGACATTCTTTTGTGCAGCCCAGGATATGTTTGACTTTCTGGACTGGAAGTGCATATTGCTGGTTCCAGGTTTTCATCTACCAGTATTATAAAGTCCTTCTTGGTATCACTGGTCTCAGTGCCTTCATCTCCCAGGTTGTACCACCACTGGATTACCCTGACCCAGGTCCAGGACCTTGCACTTGGCCTTGTTGAAATTTATGAGGTTCTCACAGGCTGAAGGTTCTCTCAAGTCTGAAGGCCCCACTGGATGGCATTCCTTCCCTCAAGGGTATCAAATACACCACTCAGCCTACTGTCGTCTGCAAACTTGCTGAGGGTGTATGTAATCTTGCTGTCTGTCACGGATTAAGATACTAAACCCTACAGAGCCTTGAGGGACACTGCTTGTTACTGGTTTCCATTTGAACATTCATCTATTGACTGTAACTCTTTGACCACAGCCATCCAGACAATTTCTTAGCAATCTAACTGTCCAAAAATCAAACCCCTATTTCTCTAATTTAGAGTTAAGAATGTTGTGGGACTGTATCAAAGGCCTTAGAGAAGTCCAGGTAAGTGACACCTATAGCTCTTTCCTTGTCCATTGATGCAGACACTGCACTGGACAGTGTAGAAAGATACTAGATTGGTCAGGTATGACTTGCCCTTGGTGAAGCTATGTTGGCTGTCTAAAATTACCTCCTGGCCTTCCATGTGTTTCTACATGTCTTTCATCAGGATCTGTTCCATGATCTTTCTGGGCACTGAGGCTGAATGGTCAGTGGTTTCCAGGGTCCTACTTTATCACTTTTTTATAAATGTATACAATGTTCCCTTTTCCTGTCATGGGAGACTTGGCTTGACTACCATGACTTTTCAAATATGATGGAGAGTGTCTCGGCAACTGCACTGGCCAGTTCCCTCAGGGATGCATCTCATTGAGTCCCATTGACTTGTGCATATTCAGGTTCCTCAGGCAGTTTCAAGCCAGGCCTCTTTCCACAGCGTTGCTCTCCAACCTCTTGTTCCCTGGTCTATATGCACAACCAGGGTTACCCCCTCACTACTGCAGGATCCAGCACTTGCCATTGTTAAATTCCATATGGTTGGTGATTGTCCATCTCTAATTCATCCAGGTCTCTCTACAGGGCCTCTCTGCCCTCTCTGGCCAAGGGTGAAGCCCTGCAGAACCCCACAAGTGATGCCAGCCTAATGTTATCTGTGAGACTTTACTCACCCATTGCACAACACCATTATTCAGCTGTGCTGTTAAGTAGGATACTGTGTGAGACCATATCAAAAGATTTGCTAAAATCAAAAAAGGTTCCATCTACTGGCTTTCCTAGATCAACTAGGTGAGTTACCCTGTTATAGAAAGAAATTGTGTTGTACAAGCAGAACTTTTCCCTCATGAAGCCATGCTGGCTGTGACTGATGACTACGTTGTCCTCCAGGTGTTTTTCAATACCTCCCTGAATAATCTTTTCCATGATGTAGGTATTTTAGAGAAGGATTCACAATAACTGTCTTAGACATTTGCCTTCCTATGGAATAAACTCATTGGCTGAAGCACACATAGTTTTCCAGTTACTGTAGAGGTAATTCAGAAATATTCTTGCCGGACTTACAGCTGGAGTCTGCCACAAGTCCAGTTTTGTATCTGCCAAACCTATACAGGTGAAGTAACTGTGCTGTACAAAATTGATATCTTTGGGCATTTGTAATGACAGTAAATTGCTAGAATTAGGCAAATGAGTCCTGTCTTGTCTGCTTTATGTGTCTACTTTAGTGTGAGCTGAATAGTTGACTGAATTCCACTATATTGACTGGATCTATTTGCTCTACAATGAGACCATATCAACTCACATGCTGGAACTTAACATTTGGTCACCTGTTTGCAGACTTGAATTTAAACCTCTGGAGTCTGAAACTGGATTTCAGAGATTAAATTAATTACAACTAGCTTTTGAATGGGTGAATTCCAAGTTAATAAGATAATTGTGCAGTGTACTGAAGCAACCTGAAATTAAACAGGTACATTAATGTCAATGAAAAAGAAAAAATTCTTTGTCTTCTGAAAGAGGAGGTTGGGGTAGGGAGGGATGTGCAGTTTAAACCATGGTTTCCTTTTTGTCTTTTGTGTTTGGGATTTTTTTAAACTATTCTCTACTTGATTGGAGTTGGTTTGAAAATTATCCTCAAATCCATATTCATCCCAACCTTCATAACTCCTTTTCACGCACAAAAAAAATTAAGTAGAAAAAGTCCACTTTCTTGCAGTCCTACACTTCCCTGATTTCAAACTTTTTGCACTGTACCTAATTTCTTTATTGTTCTTAAGCAGAAATAACAGATACAAGTACTTTACTTTATAGTGGAGTAAAAGCTCATAAATAAAAAGCAAAATATTATAAAGCAGAATATAGAAAAAGAGGGAGTTCATTATTCGTTAATTTTGTTTTTCCCTTCTCTCCTCTGAAGATGATAAAATAAAGCTGAAATGGAAAATATTTTGGGGTTTTTGCTTGTTTCTTTGTTTTTCAAACTGAAGCATTTAAAATATTTTAACAGAAGTTGTAAATGACTTGTAAATATTCTACATTTTTTTCCTTATACTTATAAGCTTTATATCTCAGAAATTAAAAATGAGTAAAAGGCAGAATTTTACATTTATCATGGTTTTCCCTCAATTTTAAATATAAAATTGGTTAATCTTCTTTTTTTATTTTTTTTTTAACCAGCACGTGGAAAGAAAAAAAGACCAGAAATATGTAGAATTAATTAAATACACATTACTGGGAAATAATTGAAATAGTTGTTTGGGGAAGAAGGTGGCATATGAAATGGTACAGAGACGGTGAGCAATATCTTTGGTGGGATTTTCACTATGAGAATACTGAAGCTACAAATGAGCCAAGCTGTACCCAGTGTACAGACTCCCTGACAGATGAAAATCCATTTTTTGGCCTGTTGTTCAACCACTTTCGGAATCACTGTATTAGCTAGGTACAGAAATAGGGAAAAAAAAAAAAGAGACAGTAAAATCCATCTGTTCATTTCGGCTTCCCTAACTGCTGGAGACAGAAAACATCTCTCTCTTGCGCTTTCCCCCCTCAGTAGGAGTCATTTTGTATAGGAGAGTTGAGATAACACTGTAAACTGAAAAACTGGAGTGAACACTGTATAAATGAACTCAAGTTTTTTAACTGTCAAACACTGTAGGTCTTCATCTTTCGCATTCAGAAGCTGTTTTAGAAGTTGTAAATTTGTGGCCTTTTAGCAGCTAAGATGGTATCAGACTGGTTGCTTGCCTTTCTCTTTCTTTCAGTGATCTATTAGCTTTTAGATAGCTCTCTTGTAGCTGTTCTACTGTGGTTCTATTTCCAGTTGATGAAGCACATACATTCTGGGAAGTAGGTTGCTCTGCTTTGAATGTAGATGGATCACCTGAGAATCAGAGCCAGTAAAGAAACATTGCAATGCCAGTTATGAATGGAATGGCATGTTCTGTCAGAGGTTTACTTAAACCAAAGGCTTAAATGTGCTTAAATTTTAAGTACTACTATATTACTCCTAGGATTAGGAGTAACTATTAGAATAGGATTTCCTTTATTTATTAGGGAAAATAAATATTTTTTGTTGCCTTCAACATGTTGCAAAGTAGAAAAGCTAATTTTTAAATTTAACTCTTGAGTACTGTTATATTGCTCTATATTGTGATTTTTCCTGTCTATGAGGTTTACATTTCATATTTTTTATTATCAGTACTTCAGTGTATTTTTCACTTATTTTGATCATTACTTGCACATGAGAGAACATTCAGAGGGTATGCTTATTATAGCCACAACATCCATTTATAAGATCTAAAAAGGACCCATTTTACCTTGATGAGGTAATTTAATTATTGCTTTATATTAAAATTTGTCTTATTTTCATGATATTTGGGGGTTTTCTCTTCATTATTTCACAAATAGCTTGGTGTCTGTAAAGTCTTCCATGTTGGCAGTAGGGTCCGGAAAATAAATTTTGCCTGTATTCTTTCATATGGACTCTCACCATGGTTCTGCAAGGTCTCCAAGGTAATTTCTGGGGTAAATTGTTAGCTGCTTCTTTTTGAAGCATGATTTCTCATAGTTATGTTTTCTTAGCACTGAGAACTCGCCATGTTGAAATATGTTTTTGAAGCATATGGATATTTTGCCCTCAGGATTAAGGTGAACATTCTCTTTTCTTAAAATGAAATTCCGAAGGGAAATTAAACTAAACAAAACATATTTGACTCATGAAACAAAACAGACTGTATGGCATAAGGATCCTTTGCTTCATTTAATATTTTCATTTCAAATGAAATACTGCTGCATTTTATGTTGGTCACAAGAATACTATCCAACATCACCATGAGAAAAACAAGGTTGAAAGATAATAACTTTATTATTATTATATAATCAACAACACCCCCACCCCCCCAAAAAAAATCAGCCCATAACAAACACCAATAGACAAAGTTTATATTAGGATTCTTTCTTAAGGTTACATTACTTTTGCTTAACCTCTTACATCAGCTGGATTTATTCAAGTATATTAAGGATTTATATTTACTTCACTGCTGTCTCTTATTCTATAGAAATATAATTTTATGAATGTTGATATGAACATTGCTTTGAGTATGATTTGATTTATATGCCCTGATTTCTTAGCCCTTAAAGTGAAATTATTGCAAATAAAAGAAGTCATCACACACAAACAATACCCTGAGGCTGAAATCATACATTATACAATGCTTCATTTCTGTTTTAGACTAGAAGTAGAGTGGTATCTTGTTCTTCAGATTGGTCTCCTCAGAATGTCTATTTCAGAGCCAATGAGACAAATAATAATACAAATGTATGATGATTAAATGAGTTAGTATCCATGTAGTAAGTGAGTGAAGGACTTAGAATGGAGCTATCAGTGTTTAATGAAATTCTTTATTGCTGATACAAACAATTAAAAAAAAAAAGTCATGTGTTGTTCATGAACAAGTACTGTCGCCAAGCAAAATTCATCTCAGTACCTTGTGTCAATGTATTGGTGTTGTGGGTGGAATGGGAGCTTCAGACAAAGTTTATTAGAGAAGCCCTCCCATTGAATCACGAGGTGCAGAAAGTACCCCCTTTTTTCCTACCCTTCTCAGAAATGAGCCTGGGTTTGCCTGGATCCAATTTTAGCCCCAGACTTAGTTGATGGCTTATGTCTAAAGGATTGTATAGGTGTAATTAAACATTTATGCAACTTTGTCCTTCAGGATCAAAAATGGAAGACCAAATATATTTCTATAAATAAATAATTTATTTAAATGGATTTTGATAATGATTAGACTATAAAATCTTAATCAGAATTATTTACTATACAGTATGGACAGCTATAACTATAGTGCACTATTTTTTAAGCATTATAGAATAAATTATATCAAAGCTAGCAAAAACCCATAATTATTACGTAGAGATTGATGTTACTCGCCATAGCAACATACCCATACCCCAAGAAGGGGTTAGAAGAACCTACCATTAAAATGTGGGACTGGGCTTTTGTTGTATAAAGTGGTTTACTGCCAGTCATATGTCAGCTCAGCATCTCTAGATAAGTTATCAATACTATTACTCATTGGTTCCTTTATCAGGTATTTTATCAGGTTTGCCACATCTTCACCTGTTCCTGTTTCTACAAGGAGACATTGTTCTTCCTCAGAGAAGAAGAGTGGGAGAAGGTGTTCCAGGTGCTGGAGAAGGATTCTCCTGAGGCTCACAGAGAACCACTGTGGAGCAGGTGGGCATGCCCTGAAGCAAGTTGCAGCCCATGGCAAGCCCATGCAGCAGCAGGCTCTCTTTTTCTCCTTCTGTTCTGCAAAGGAGAAGGAGTGGGAGAGCACCTGGGTGGGTGTCTGGCAGCCAGCGAAGGTCAGCCCACCACAGTCAATTTTCCTTTTATGTCAAACCCCAGAAATATTGCAAAACAATGGTGTAGTTCAGCAAATATTTTATTCCCTGCTGACATCTCTCATTAAAATGAAATAGTATGCAGACAGCACCGAAGTCTGATACAATAGAAATTGTCAAAACTCACATAATTATTTGGTGTGGATTTCATCAACAATCCCAGTCCTACTTTCTCTAAACTCAGTTTATTGAATGGTTTGTTGAATTCAGGGCTGTTATTATATTTTTAATGAAAATATTTCAAGATTTGAAGCTGACTTTTGTATTCTATGTTTACACTGGATACAGTTCTCTGCTTTTCTGTAGTTACTCATGAATTTCCTCAGTTGCACATCTTCATATCTCTGCTGTTCTTTGTCTTTTTAACATCTCCCTACCTCTCCAGATTCTATGTTACCCCCACCCTCTTCTTCTCAAATATAACAAATATGTCACAAGGTAACATTCTCTACAATTCTGTAATGCAGAAATAAAGCATTAGAATGTATCTAGAGAATGTTATTTTCTCCCTTTTATAGCTGTCAGCACTACAAATTTTTTTTATCATCTATCGTCTCCATACAAGACCTAGTCTCACCCACATGAATTTAACCTCTGATGACAAGATATATTTGGCAACTCTAATGTTCCAGTTGCCATGACAAAATTAATACTTATATTTGATACAATCCTTCCAACACGACACAATTCATGCAGTTAGTCTTTCTGTTATTCTTAAGTGACACATCTATGGTAATTTAACTTTATTTACTTTACCTGCTATGTCTCTTAGTTACATAAAGCAAAAAGAAATATAAATTTCACACCATCTCACCTAGCTAGGTTATTAACAGCAAAGGGAAGTTTTGCATTTCTAATACTTATTATACATAAGGAGTAGGTATTTGTTATGTCTGCAATATTCAGGTATTTCTTAAGTATAAATCATTGAAAACTTTAAGTTAACTAAGTTCTGAATGCAATGAAAGACAGCTACTTTTGAGTTCAGCTTCTCTCTTCCCTAAAAATTCTTAAATATTTTCTGTCTTTTTTTGTCCCTTATGTCTTGTTTCAGACAGTTCTACATGAAAATACCATTTTCATCATTAAGCATGTATCCAAAAGCTGAATGATTTTTTTTTTTT
>WBMZ01011342.1:0-17615 GCA_013400975.1 Atrichornis clamosus
ATATATATATTTATTTATTACATATATATACATAAAATAAATAAGAAATATTTATTTACAGGAAAATTTTTATAAACAAAGGCTCTGCAGAGCCAGGCAAACTCTGGGTGTGATTTTCATGTAGAAGCATAGCCCACTAAAGGAACAAGAACTTGTCCATTTTGTGCCGTGCAGTAAAATTCTGGGTGATTGAAACAGTGGAAAGCCAATAAATCCAATCACTACACAAAACTTTCCATTGCTGGGTGTTTTTGAACCTCACTGGGTGACATGAGAAGAGCTGGATGGCTCTTGGACAGAGAGCAAATGGAATATGCTCATTGTTTTCTGCTGTTAAAGCAGAGAAGCAGCGCTTTTCTCCCTGACAGCTCCTGCTTCCCATTCCATCTGAGGACTCTGATCAACTCCATGAACAAAGAACACAGCTGGACAGTTGGAGATTTTTTGGTGAATTGACTTCTCTGAGACTGACTCTGCTTTTTTTAAGTTTCAACATGAGAGGACATAGAATTAGTTGCTGCAGGGATTCTTTTTTGTTTTTGTTCTTCTTCTGTGAACATGAAAGTGCCTCGTTTGTGCACACATTTGGAATTTCTATGTATTCTTTCATTCTTTTCAAAAAAAACCCAAAATAAAATATCTGAGGTTTTCATGCCCTTTCTTTTCACTTGAGGACATGAAACTTCCAGTGCCTGTCTCAAAGGGCTATGAAAGATGAAGTAGGGGTTAAAAGGTGTCCAGAAATTGCTGTTATTTTTAACAAATAATCCTGTATCACAATAAGGAATGATCCATAGTTGGCTCTCTATATAAGGAAAATGCTAATTATTTAATTGGTTGTAGTTCTCCAAGCATTTTGTCTGTAGCTTTTTACATATCCTTAGTACCTGCATGAGTTTGTCAGATTGCCTTAATAAGTAAAGTGATGCCAATTTAGACCATGGCCACTGAGACACATAATTAACTTCATTATCATCTTTTAGTATCTGTGCTTTATCAGGCACTTTATTACCCAGCCTTCAGGAGGTTAAGAGTAGCTACAAACTTCAGTGATCTGGAGAAACTCGAAAGAGAATAAATCAAAATAACCTCACTCACATAATATATTTTTCTATGAATACTTGTTTTGAAAAAAAATATTTGAACGCTATATTCTTATTGACAGACAAGCCCCTTCCACCATAAAACACCTTACTTTGCATTTATGTCAGTTTATATTCCACTTTATATTGTTAAAGATTAGTCAATGGTGGATTCTACAGTCAGTTAAAACCAAGTGCTCTGTTTTGTTTACCTTTGCAAAAGTTGTCTGTGTTTTGTTGTAGGCTTAGCCATGCAACAAAATACATTTTAAAAAGCATTTTTAAAACAGCAAGATCGTTGTATATTGAGTCTATATTATGTTGCAGTCAATTTGTTTTTGACTTGAGCCCTTTGAAATATAGAACAGTGAGTGTCAAAGAAAACTGACTGGAGAAGAGTATTTTGGTAATCCACAGAGTTTGTTTATCCACATTCAGCAAAGGAGACAGCATTCACAAGTATTAAAAGGTGCATTTCCCGAGACTATTCCTAAACTGCTATTCTCTCTTTTTTTCTCTTCTATTTGAGCCTCCAGTTGCAATTTCCAGGACTAGAGGAGAGCCACAGCTGAACAAGGCTGGTCACTTGGGGTACCTTGCCAATCATAAGCAACATGACAGACACAGGTTTTAGACTCAAATCAAATCAAATCAAATCAAATTGATCAGAATAACTCCAAATGGAGGGACCTACAAAGATCACCTGTCCAACTGCCTGAGCACTTCAGGGGGGATCAAAAGAGTGCCATTAAGGGCACTGTCTTAATGTCTCAATCACTGCCAGGCTCGGGACACCCACCACCTCCTGAGGAAGTCATTGTTGGGACCTCTTGGCACTTCCTGATATCCAGCCTGAATCTCCCCTGACACAGCTTTAAACATTCCCACAGCTCCTGCCACTGGATCCCAGGGAGAAGAGAGCAGCATCTCCCTCTCCATGTCCCCTCAGGAAGCTACAGAGACCCATGAGGTGACCCCTCATCCTCAGTTTCTCCAAAGCAGACAAAACAAGGATCCTCAGCCACTCCTCACAGGGTGTACCTTCCAGCCCTGCCTCCAGGTTTCTTCAGCCAGATGTATCCTAAATCTCCACAATCCTTTGTCATCTGCCCTCCAACCAGTTCTTCTCTCCGTGCATCACGAACCTGCTCATCCCACACTTGGACGACCTGTCCACAGGGATGCTGTGAGGGACACTTCCAAAAGCCTTAACAAGAACAAGGAAAACCACATCCACTGCCTGTCCTTCACCCAGGGAGCTGGTGACCTTATCACAGGAGATCAGATCAAATCAGTTAGGCAGGACATGCCCTTTGGGGACCCCTCTGGTTGTCCATTGGCCTTTCAATAGCAGGCAGTGCCATTTCTCCACCTTTTTTCCAGGTGCTGAGTTTAGACTCACAGGTCTGTAGCTCCATGGGGTCTTCCCTCATGTCCTTGTGAATTGGAGAATTGGGCTTGTTCAGCTCAGTCTTCTGGAGAAGAAAAACTTTGGGGTGACCCCACTGTGGCCTTCCAGTGCCTGAAGTAGCTGACAGGAAATATGGACAGAAACTGTTTACAGGGATGTAGTGACAGGACAAGAGGGAATGGCTTCCCACTGCCAGAGGGCAGGGTCAGATGGGATATTGGGAAGGAATTGCTCCCTGTGAGGGTGGGGAGGCCCTGGGTTGCCCAGAGAAGCTGTGGCTGCCCCTGGATCCCTGGAAGTGTCCAAGGCCAGGTTGGATGGGGCTTGGAGCACCCTGGGATAGTGGAAGGTGTCCACTTCCCCTCTTCCCTATCCATGATATCCCTGCCTTCCTCCTGGCACAAAACAGATACTGGACCTACCTTAGTAATGCACATCAGGACTTTGGAAGTTCTGTTTGCCCAGTTCAGATTATTCCTCTATGAAAACTTAAAAAAGTATATTGTAGCCCCATGAAAAGACTTCTTCCCAATATTTTCAAAACATAGCACCTTCATTTCTCCTTAAAAGCTGTCCCCTTATCTCAGTCAGAAAAGCCAATTTCACCTTGCATCACTGGAATAATGCATTTTTTAATACTAAAAAGGAATAAATTAACTTCCTCATGTTTAGCCAAAACAAAGTAACAGCATTCCTTTGTGGCGGTGGTAGATGTTGCCACTGCCGTGCCCAAGAAGCAGCCGGCCCCAAAAAGGCTTAAAGTCCAGTGGTGGGGCGCTGCCAGAGCGATTTCTTGTCCCAGAAATCGTCTCCCCCTTCCTGTGTTTAAAGACATGGTTTTTCCCTAAGTTGTGAGCACCCCTATGTGTTAATTCACCCTGTCTGTCATATTACCTACCCTGCCCCTTCTGGAAAGTCCCCTGGAAAGTCCCTTCTTACTTGACGCCCCATGGGCTCCTGCTCCCTCTCCTCTCCTCTCTCCTTCCTCGATTAGGTCTCCCCAATCACCCCACTCTTTGTACCGCCCCTGGACCCTCTCCCCATTGGACCCTGATATTCTCTCCCCTCCTTTTTACCCCCATATAAAACACAGCGTAAGATGCTGTTACAGCGTTCTCTGTCTCTGGACTCCTTCGGGTATGGACCCCCATTAAACCTCAGAACGCCAAGCAGAGAACCCCTCCCCGCCTCTTTGCCTCCATCCTTTTTCTACGCCTGCTGGAATCTGGAGTGTGTGTGTGTGCGTGCGGGCACTCATCCAGCCAGGGGCGATCTGTGTGTGTCGGCGAACCCCCCGGAGAGCAGCTCTGCCAGTGACACTCCCTGCAAGGTCACAGAGCACCGTGAGCTCGTCCCCCCCTCGCTCTGATCTGGCCAGAACAACGGTGCGAAGTGGCATTCCTTGAACTCCTATCTGCACTATTTCTTTCTTTTCTCTCTTATATTTATACATCACAGAGCCAATCTTTGTGTCTTCTTTCACTGTAATTGCCTTTCTTTCAAGCATTACTGCTTGTTCTTATAGCTCCAGTCCTTACCATGTAATATTTTGTTAACCCAGGCCCCAGATTTCGATGGAATCTACAAGGCAGGTTCCCAGGTTCTCATGGCACTCTGGGGGATTTCTGGACATGACAAGCTTCTCTTTTGACATAAGTTTTTGCCACTCTTAAATATGATATTGCCACTGTCTTTCTGAACAGCTAAGAGCTGCTTATGACTGCTTGTTCTCTTATCATCCAATCCAAAAAACATTCTTTTTATTGGCAGAAGTATCCTACTTATGGCCAAATTAATAGCTTCAAAAAACTCTGGATTATCTGATCCTATCCATGCCTTTGATCTTTGCGCTTGGTCTGTTTTTACTGGGATTTTCTGTGCTATAACAAGTGTTGCTTCTCTGTTTATTTTCTGCCTTGGTTTATATGTTATCAAATCCATACAATTCCACAAGATTTTATTTGCATATTATAGCTAGTTTTTAGGAGGAGGGAGGGACAAACCAAAGATCAAAATTTACAATAGTAATAGAGAATTTTTAAAAAAACCCCAAACAACAAAACATAATGTGCAGTTTTTAAAGAGAAAGCCACCAAAATACTATCTGCAGTCATACCTCTTGAAAACACACAATCTGCCTCATATTTACTGAAAACTCAGCTAAAACTCAATTTTCATTTATCCAGAAGTCTTTATGCAGTAAAGGGGACTAAGGGTTTATTTGCCAAAGGAAATTCAGTGGGGGAAGTGAGAATAGAAGAGAAGCTTTGTTAAATGAGAACAAATATCTGTGTAATGCACTGCTGTGTTCTGGACAGGAGCACAAAGGAAGGCAAGGTCCCAGCCTGCCCTTCGGGCTCTGCAGGCTGTGAGGCATCAGCTGACTGGACATGAGGAGTATCCAGACCATGTCCCAGCTTTTCAAGCTTCTCTAGAGCTTTAGATTCCATGGGGTGTTTCCACAGATATTTCCCCAGTTTCATTACGCAGCCTGAGAAAAAATTGATTTTTCCTTACTCTATTTAAATGTGCTGCAATGATATTGCTCAATTATCACTCAGATTTTGTATTTTGACCATTTTTCTCCTTCTCCCACTGACTGTTTCACCCCTGGCACCTCTTTTCTAGATAAGGAGCTTTCCCTTACCATGTGAACCATTAATTTCATCTCCATCACCCTCACAGCCCATCTCCCTATCTCTTCTACTTATTTTATCTTCTTTTCTGAGATTGTAAAGTGACACTCCTACACATAACAATAAGAATTCTGATACTTTCTCAATTTTTAACACACTTTGGTTTTGCATACTACAAACTGACTCCCTGAACTGTCTAAAGACAAGAACTTAACTTATGACAATGAAAAGCTCTGTTGTTACCTTTAGACTCAAGAAGAGGTTCTGATTTATGGTAAAAGCATCAGTGCTGGGCATCCTTCAGCACAGATTTATTTACGAGTGCAGATGGAAAGATGTGTTTGTGCAGTTAAGTACTCATTACACACAAAACAGCTGCTTAGAAGTGCCTGGGGTGAAAATGCTGATTGGTGTGCTAATAAATTATTCCAACTGAACTCCGAGCAGAGAGGTCTTTTCAGTACTGAGGATGACATTGAGCATCTGCGCGTCCTCCAGTTTAGAGCAACTGTTCCCGGCCCTCACTGGCCTGTGGGCAATGTTGCACAAGAAAAACCCTGTGGGCAACATCCATTTCTGCTCTCCTTGTTCCCTTCAGTTTTAATTTTTCATTTTCTGTGGCTCCCAGCAATGCTGTTGTCTCTTGCAGGCAACATGTTGCTAGAGAGCCAACGGTGAAGGAGGAGCACACGGAGACAGACAGGGATTTTCTCACTCCAATTCCACGTGCCATTTGCATGATTGTGCCTGGAAGGGATCAGATCACTTCTGCATTGCTAAATCTGAAGTGTCTATCAGAGCTGCTGTGTCCCAGGACAGGCTGGCACTTCAGTGCTGATGCGTGTCAACACCACACGGTGTTGTGTGACTGTCACATCCTCATTAATCTGTTTTACCTGATGTGTCTGCACCTGCAGGCACAGGAAAGCTGCTGCTCCTCTTCGGGGATAAAACTCTGAAAAAGCTGTAGAGAAAAGCTCTTTTGGACAAGAGATACTTAAATGTTATCTTTAAATTGTGACTCGTGGTTTGTATTCTTAGAGCAGCTGCTCCAAAGAGATGCTCACCCTTCCCGAGGTACCTTGGCGCTCACAACTCCCCTGCAAAAAATGTGAAGGGGAAAGTGACTGATCCTGTGTTAATTTCTCTCAGATATGTGTCTGAGTTGGAATTTTTTTCTATGACCCTTCAAGACCTAATCATTCTTTGAGTTCAACCCTCTTGGGAATTGCTTTTTTTTTTTAATTCTCTTTTCTCACTTTTTATTTGTTTCTCTGTTTTTACTCATGTCTTCCCCAGCTAAGAAAATAAATTCTCTCCTCTTTAATCTTTCTCCTCTAAGAAGCACTCACCAGATGCCTTTTCTTTATAGTGAGAAAATATGTACAGAGAAGATGTATTTTTTAATCCACCAGCCAGAAAAATAATAAGAAGGAGAGGCTGAAATGTACCTTTTTTCTGATCAAATCCCTCATGTGACCCTCAGATCCTGGGAATCTCAATTAACAAGCTTTATCTTGACAGTATGAAGTGATTAAAAAGTGAGAGCAGTTTTGGGATGTTTTTGAGACGTTGCCAGCGTGCAGATTCACGCTTCAACTATTTTTTTCTGCTCCTGTTACTGTTGGGTTCTTGTTTTCTTTAAGTAAAATAAATAATCTAGCTTGAAAATCAATGTTTTCTGTTTGTGTACCTAATAGACAAACTATAAAAGCAGATATTAAAAAAGCACTCTCCAAATCAAATGCAACAAAACCGATAAATATGAGTAATTACTCACATATGCTTTCAACCTGGAAGGCACTTTTGACTTAAAATTGCTCTGACATCATTTTTTTTAAGGCTCTGATTGTAGGATATGCCTCTTTCTAGTGAAAGAAGTCTGGAGCATGTGGTAGAAAGATGTGGATTAGAAGCGATGCCATTTTCAGTTAATAAGACATTCTATCAGATTCCAATAATTGGAGTCTCTCAGATTCCCTCAGTTCTGCCACTCTCAGTGGCAGAGACATTTAATCAGCCACTCAAAAAGGGCCTCCCATTTTTTGTCCAATAAGACATAATGAAACTGTTTCATTTAGTAAGTTAGGACTTTTCCTACATTTTTTTATTTTCCACTGGATTTGTTCCACACAGAATGTGGAATTGGTGTGAGGTGGCTGGCCTTGCCTGCAGGGATAGAGTTGCAGTCTAAAATTGCACATACTGTTTGCTTTGGTTGGTTGGGTTGAATTTTTTCCCGGTGAGAGTAACTATGCACGTTTTCTTTTATTATTTTATCACCTTTTCCTGATTGAAATTGCCAATATTATGCTTAGAACACAGAGAAACTGAGATGCCAAAATCTAGTTTTCTAAGAACAGCGATTGAAATGTTTCCACAGCGATTGAAATGTTTCCATGTAACCATCATTAACAGGAATTGGTTGTGGTTTTTACAGCGTTATCAGCTGTCATGGTACTCACCCGGGGAGGGTCAGGTTGGACACCAGGAGGAATTTCTCGCTGGAAAGGGTGGTCAGGCCTTGGCAGGGCCTGCCCAGGGAGGTTTGGAGTCCCCATCCCTGGAGGTGCCCAAGGAATTGCTGGACGTGGCACTCAGTGCTCTGGGCTGGGGACAAGGTGGGGATGGGGCACAGCTGGGACTGGACGATCCTGGACATCTTTCCCAACATAAATGATTGTGGGATTCTAGGAGTCTACTCAACTGCTCACTTGATATTTTTGAAAAAACTTAAATATGAAATATAAAATTTAAGAAAGAAATGGAGAAGTTGTGGATCAGGACAAGCTGATGTCAGCTTTGCTTTGCAGGGAGAGGAAAGAATTACCTGAATTTCCCTATAATGCTGTGAGTGCAATAGGCAGCCAGTGCTATGGAGGGATTATATACATGAGACAAGAGCACGTTTTTACCATAAAATCATATAATACTGACAAAAAGGAGTAGGTAATAAAGAGACAATCATGGGAGCACAAAGAAGATACTGTCACAACATTTCTTTTGAGTACCAGTCAGATCCAGTGTTTTCCTGCTACGGTCCATGACTTGGAGAGCTAATGGCACTGGGGAAGGGTGCAGATAGGGATGAGGGCTGCTCAAAGTACTGCTGATCCACAGGGTTAAATTACATTGATATTTTTGCAAAGAATATGTGTGCTAGTTTCAGTGACCCCTTCTGGTTGTGCTGTGAAAAGGTCAAAGCATTCCATCTGAAGAACACTCCGGGTCCTGTTTCTGCCTTCTTTGGATTCCTTTCATTAGATTGTGTATGGATACAAAAACTATATATCTTGTTTTTATAATCTGATAAAGACCAGCAAAAATGGCTGTATTCAACGAACTGTTTTAATGATCCCTCAAATGTCCTTCCAAGCAGATATCCAGGTTTTATGGTGTTCTTTCATTAGCTACCACCAGTGTCTGCAATAACAGCACCTGAGGTTAGGATCTCTGCCTGCTGCAGGACTGCTTGGAGATGAATTGTTTATAATCCGGGTGAAAGGTCTGGACTTTTTGGAACAAAAAGGGAAAACTGTGGTTAACAAGGGCTGAGGAAACAGGGTAGTTTGTGAGCAAGGCTGCAGTGCAGACCCGTGTGGATTTGCAGATCACGCCAGGAGAAGACAAGGAGTTTGCATCCTGTGGGAGTTGAAGAGCTCTGATTCCCATCCCCACAGGCTGCAGGGATGCTGTGCCCCATGCAGAGCTCTGCTGCTGGCATTGCCTTCTCAGAAAAGCTCGGGAAATGACAATCTGTTATTCCCAGGAATTTTTAGCAATTGCATTGTAAATAGCAGCGCATAATTTTTTTGTCATAAAACTTGAAGCAATGAATCTAATTTCAGGTCATGCAATAAAGACCAAGTGTGCTCTATGCTGATTTTAAAGCTAGAAGAATATATATCAATTTTTCAGCAGACATGAAATGAGTTTCAAAGTTTATGGGCTTTTGCTCATTTCCCTCCAACTTCAGTAGGGACAAATATGTGATTTGGAGTGAAAATTACAACAGGATGTTTCTTTCATCATCTCAGTCTTCAAATGAAAAGCAAATTTGGTTATTGCAGGTAATGTGACTGGATCAGGAAATACACTCTGTGGGAACTGAAGCCAAAATGAAGTCACAGCACCCCCATAAACCTTCCTCACTAATTTGCTCATTGCTCTGGTCTCAGCACAGCTGTGTGGGAATTCCTGGCACCCAGGAGCACTCCATTTTCATTCCATCTCCGCATTCAAGAGCAGAAATCTTTTTAAGGCAGTCCTGCAGTGCTCATTTCGAGTTAATAACCAATTCTCCTGGGGCCTGGCGTTGTGGGGAGAGGGAGAACGCAGTGTTTTAGTGGTGCAGCTGTAGTGCTATAAAGAGCACATAAAAAAAATAAATCTATAGCATCACTTTTCCTTCTGCTGGAAATAAATAGCAAAAGATGCTACTTCTTGGGCTTGAGTGGAGAACAGCATTAAAGAGTAGCACCACACTATTTTTCATGCTGCTGGAGAGGTGATGATGTGTCTGAAAAGTCAGAAAACAGGAGCAGTGCTGAGTGCTGAAGACAACAGGATTAATAGAAATCTTCATTTTAAAAAAAAAATTTTTCCCTATCTAAAGCTTAAACGTCTTCCATTCATTCCTCTTGGAAGTGGCTTGTGATTTTTTAATACAAAAAATCTGAAATATCTTTTTTAGACTCTTACAACAAAAGACAGCTAGACTAAGAAACATACCTCAGGTAAGAAGTGAAAACTGGCCTTGATTTTTGCTGTAAACTTTGGAGCAGACTGTTTTAAATCATGAAGTAATGTCCACATATTTAGTTCTGACTAACATTTTTTGCTTGTTTAAGCACTAGAACTTTTTAGACAATAATGCAATTTTTTTTTTTTAAAACAAAGGTCATTCCTGCATTTCCTCTTCAGTGAAAGGCTGTATAGAGAACTATATCACATTTTTGCATATAATATAAGACGTACAAACCTCTACTTGTTTGCAAACAGGTTTAGCTTCCAATATCTATATGGAACTTCAGATCATGTCCTCAAGTTTGTTCTTCTGTACTGAAAGTCTAAAGGTCCCATTTCCTTGATTTTCTTACAGTTTTCTCTTATATTTATTTATGGCTTTTATTAGAAAGCAACAAAAGGCCACTCAGATTAGCAGCTATAGCTTTTTTATCAGTGCAAGATGGAAGTGGAAGTATCCTTAACTTTCTAGTAAGCAAAGCAAAGTGGTTCCATAGCAACAAAATTTAAATCCTTAACATTTGGGGACTTTTTTTTCGAATCTGCTTTGACAGATCTGCATTGACAATGCTAATTTAGGGGTTTGATGCTTCTATAAGAATAGTTTCTGAAGTTTTCAGGACTCAAGGTTTTGGCTCTATATTGAGTAAAGCTTGGCAAGTCCATTACAGCTCTGTACACAGAATTAAAAATAAGATTGGAGAAATGTTGTTGTGTGTGTTTCACAGAATCTCCTGAGTTAGAAGGCACCCACCAGGACCATTCAGTTCCACCCCTGTCCCTGCACAGACACCCCAGCAATCCCACCCTGTGCATCCCTGGCAGCGTTGTCCAAACACCCCTGGAGCTCTGGCAGCCTTGGGGCCGTGCCCATTCCCTGGGGAGCCTGGTCAGTGCCCAGCACCCTCTGGGGGAAGAAGAACCTTTCCCTGATATCCCACCTAACCCTGCCCTGGCACAGCTCCAGACGTTCCCGTTGACATGGTGTTAATTACATCAAGATCCATTGCTGAAGGAAGGATCATTTATAAGAGTTGTCATTATTTGTTCATTAATTTCATGTTCAGTAACAGTCTCCAGCCTCTGAGAGCATTTGAAAATAGAATTCACATGAAGTGTTCTCTAAACTTCTTTTAAATATAAGCCATTCTCAGGAGACTGAACTTCCTTATGTATTTTTAAAAATATATTTCCAGTGAAGAGCTTCAATATCTTTTCCTTAACCTCTTTGTGATATATAGTAACCCAATTAAAGTCTATTGCCTTTGCTTTAGAGATAATAGGATTACTTAAGGGAGATCATGCCCTCTGTCAAAGGGTTAAAAAGAGAAAAAGGGCTCTGAAGTACATAGGCATTGATGCCTGAGATGGAAAAATTCTATATGTTATTTCCTAAATCAAATCTTTGCCTATGAACCTGGCAGATCTGTATTTTAAATATCTAAAAATGATAGGCCTTTATGTTCGTTAACCACATGCAGTCTCAGGCCATCCATTTCAATCAGGCCTCGAGTGGTGAGGACTAACAAAGCACTAAACCTGAAAAAAGCTCACTGAATGGATTATACAGGCTGCAGAGAAAACACACAGAGATTCTGATGGTTTCTGCAGTGTAACAGGTTATCAATGAAATCCTTCAGAGAGCTCCCGTGATATCTCTGCTGTTCAGTGTTCATTCATTAGGAAGGAATTGTTCCCTGTGAGGGAGGTGAGGCCCTGGCACAGGGTGCCCAGAGAAGCTGTGGCTGCCCCTGGATCCCTGGAAGTGTCCAAGGCCAGGCTGGACGGGGCTTGGAGCACCCTGAGATAGTGGGAGGTGTCCCTGCCGATGACAGGGGTGGGACTGGATGGGCTTTCAGGTCCCTTCCAACCCAAACCAGTCTGGGATTTTGTGATCCTGTGATCTGAAAAAGGAAGGGAATATTTTGCTGGTGGTATAGAATTAATGTAGAGCAGTAGAATATCCTGTTTCAGCCCAGTGAAGGGTTTTGCTGTTGCCCTTTGCAGGGCAGTCCAGGAGCAAGGATGAACATGTTGGGTTGGAAGGGACTTAAAACCCATCCAGTCCCACCCCTGCCATGGCAGGGACACCTCCCACTATCCCAGGGTGCTCCAAGCCCCGTCCAGCCTGGCCTTGGACACTTCCAGGGATCCAGGGGCAGCCACAGCTGCTCTGGGAAACCTATGCCAGGGCCTCCCCACCCTCACAGGGAAGGATTCCTTCTGTGTATGTATGAACATAGAATAATTTGGGTGGGAAGAGACCTGAAAGATCATCTTGTTCCAATCTCCCTGTCCATTTTATTCCAATGTATTGATTGATATTCATAGAGAAGAATAAAAGAAACTAGCTTCTTCAGCTAGGAAAGGGAAAAAAGATGGAATATTATAAGACAAAAATAAAAAAGCCACACACAAAAAAAACCCCAAACCAAACCAACAATGAAATAGATAAAACAAGAGAAAAATATATTTCTTTTGATACAGGAGTGGAGAGCAATAACAACATTATTAGGGAGCAGATGGAAAGAAGGCACAAAGGTGTAACTTGTAATGCAAAAACAAAATGTTGGTGCTATTTTGGGAACGAGGACTGTGTCAGGGTTTGTGCTGCAGAGGCTGCCTGGGATCTGGCCCACAAGAAGGAGTGAACATCTGTGTTCTGTGGGAGGGCTGGAGTCCGTGGATCTTTACAGCTCTCCTGCTAGGATGTGAGAAGGAAGATATTGTCATGCTGGGTGGCATTTGAGAAACACTGGAATGGGACAAGGATAAATTGGTATTTTTTAGCTACGAGACAAAGAAAATAAACATAAAGTCTAAGTGCTACATGCTATATTTGACCTGAGTGCCTGAAGTGTTGACTCCCAGGACTCTTCCACGGGCTCCCTCTCATCCCAAAATCTGCAGCCAAAATCTGAAAGGTGATTAATAATTTCTTTTCTTTTTTTTTCAACAACAATGGACTGAAATGTTCTGGTTTAGTCAGGAAGGGCTTTTCCAACTGCAACAGGGATTGTAGAGGGTTAGAGCTGTCTGCACTTTGATTCATCATTCTTAATCAAATATAAATCTGACCTTGACCAGTCTATTTTTGGTTGTCTTTAAGGGGACAGGAAGAGTTAACTGTCTATGTCTGAAATTTCTTATTCTTCAGTACAATGCTGGGACTTAAGATAGCACCAAGGGAATATATCCATCCCTCTTTATCCAGCCTTTTGCTCAGGAATCCTACAAGGTAAAAAACACCCATCAGCAAGGATGAACCCAGACAATAAAATACAGAAATTAATCTGAGCATGCTGTGAGAGGGAAGTTACATGCAGGGGGGAAAATGGAAAAATAAAAGATACTTCTGCTGTAATCAGCAAAACTGGGAGTCATTCCTGATTTTCAGTAATTTGAATGTCTCCATAACAATCTCTGTCATCTGAAATAGCTGTTAGGGAAGGAGTCTGCTGATGGGACAAAAATATTGGTGAAAAATTATAGTTCTTGCTTCAGATTCCAGAATAAACCTGGATGAAGTTCCTGAAGAAATTTAGCCAGGACCCATTTTTACATATGTCAAAATTATGGTAATGATGACTCAGTTTTAGTTCAGTGTGAATGTCCTACGTAATTTCTTTGGAAAAGGGGATCTCTGGGAGTTTGTGGCTGCCAGGACATGTCTGTTTAGAAAATGACCCCACAAACTTGTTCACAGTTCTTTAGCTGCAGCTGGAGAGTGTTTTCTCTGATAAAAACTGGTTTAAACACGAGATCTCAAGAATCTCCCTCAGTAACAGGAAATTATAGGAAGCATTTCCTAGGTCCACTACAGAGGTGGAAATTACTGTGTCTTCAGGTGGCTTTGGCTCAAGGTTTTACTCTGTAAGTTGGACTTCCATGACTTGCCATTAAGCAAACTTGAATGGGACCACTGGGTCATGAAATCCTTTTGGGTTGGTAGTCAGCTCCCATACAGGTAAATGATGGAATAACAAGGGCTTTGACAAGGTCTTTGCATTTCCACAGAAGAACTATCAGTATTTTTGCATTCTTCTGTAGAAGTAAATAGAAATTTTCAGCATTATTTTTAATTGAATGGACTCATGCCAAATACCCGACTGTCATAAATCCCTTTTCCTAATGAAAAGAAGTAAGACCCAAATGCTGCTGCCAACACCAGCTAAAAAAAAAGAAAACCAATTAAAGTCAGATTAAAATAATTTTCCATTCCAGGATAATCTGAGAATTCAAAGGTTTGTTTGTTGGTTTTTTTCTCATAGAAAAGCTCCATAACTTAAAAATATATTGGCAATTACCCAACAGTGGAGAAAAGGCAAGCTATGATAAATCAAATGTTCTCCAAATGCTTTTGAAATATAGGATTTTTATATAAATTTTAACAGATTTATTTTACTATATCAACACATTTTTATGTATTATTTTATTATGATATTATAGTAATATCCTGGTCAATATATAGAACATTTTAAAAGCATAATTTATTTTGAAGTTGTTCCATCTGTACACTTTGCAGTTTCAGATTTTTTGCTTTCTTTCCCCTTGGAGAAGCACCAGTGTCTCCAAAGGAGATTTTTGGAACTTTTTTAATGAGATGTAGGAATTACAGCCATGTCTGTTTGTGTAAAGTTATGGGAAAACCCTTGGGTGACATAAATCTTACTGAGTTTTAGTTTCTCGTTTATCACAAAATTTTGGGAATTTTTTTTCAATACCAATAACTTTTGGATTCTTTTTTAATGGCAAGTACATTGTTTCCTTTAATCTTGGACATTAATAACATCTAATTTTATTCATGTAATAAAATAGGCAGGCAACTGACACCATGGAAAAATTCAAACACATGATACGAAAAGAAATTTTCTTTTTTTTTTTTTTGTGTGGCTATCCCAGGCTTGGTGCAGAAATGTGTACGTTTTGTATTTATGTCTAAAATATTTACATCATACAGTGCTAGAAACTGCAAGGTCAGAAAGACTCAGGAACTTTTGGCTTGGCATAACCAACTGAGTTTTGTTCAGAGCAGTTCAGGGTCTTCTTTAGTTGCAGCTATGGAAAAACGTTATCAAATTCCCTTCTATCTGAAGAGTTTAATTCCACATCTTTAGATTATTGATTCCGCTTTCCGTTTTTATAATTCTATGAGATTAAATGCAGCACAGTGCCTCAACCTTGACCTTCACTGGAATTAGGCAGTTGCATTAAACAGGTGATAAAGCAGTTTAATCATCAGTGGATGTGGCTTTTCCTACATAAATTTTCCCATTCCTAAAGACTATGGATGTTTCTGAGATATCTAACTTCGCTTAATTACCTTAAGTTTGTTCATCGACAACTGAAACATCCATTCCTAAAGACTATGGATGTTTCTGAGATATCTAACTTCGCTTAATTACCTTAAGTTTGTTCATCGACAACTGAGGCAAACAAAATGAAGCCTTCCAAAACTCCTGGGCTTATCAGAATGTTAAAATAGCTTTTAAATTAAGATAGCAGATGAGAATTTATCTTCTGATCTTTGAAACCACTCGTCATTTATGAAAAAAAGAAAGCTCTAAGTGACGGAAAACTGTTTATTTCTTCATCAAGGAGTTTAGATCCTCCAAAGGGCACTGCTCACATCAAATAGAGCTTTTTAATTAAGCTCACTAAACAAATGCTAAATCTTTCTGTGCAAGTATTTATATTCAGTGAGCAGCACTCCTGCCTTTGTTAAACATTGATTAATGTCACAGGCATCTCACATGCAATATTTTAGGAAGATCATTAAGTCTGATTATTAAGTCTGGGAGCACGCGGAGCAGAAGGAGTTGGTGCAGAGTTTCCAGGCTTCTACAGGGATTTCAGTGGGAAGTGGTGACTGGGGTGGGGGGTTTGAACAAGGAGATCAGTGGGGTCTTTGCAGATCCACAACAGGGCCAACAACCTGAACGGGTATTCCTAAGGCAGAGCAAAGAAGGAACAGTGGGAAAATGGACTCCTGAGATGTGGGCGGCTGGACACGCCCTACTTGTGGTAACACCTGTAAATCTCCTTCCCTACACCTGGTTCTGCAGGGTGCTGCCAGTGGAGGGACCAGGAGCACACTGGGAGTGATCGCAGCGTTCTGGGGCTGAAGGTCCAGCCCCTGGTGGCATCTCCTTGGTCCTCCTGGGGGACACAAAGGGAACAAGGAGCATCAGGCTGATCACAGGTGCTTTCTGCTCCCTGCCCATATTTTTTGAGGAAATACTGTCCCTGATAGATGGGATCACACCTATTGTTTCACCTCTCTCTCTCTCCTTAATAGCCACAAGAATCTTGATTTGGATATATAATTATATTATTAATCTTTAAATTCCTACCAGCACACTCATGACAATTGTTAAGGAAAAGCTGACACATTTTCCTAGGATTTTTCTTTCCCCCCCAGATATAATACATTAAAAGATTTACCAGTTTTTAACAACTGTATTAGTATTTTTCCCATTAATGTTAACCCACATTGCTGGATTTTTTAATTGCCTTTTCATAATCACATCTCTTTGGCTGAGATTAACATTTGGCAGCAAAGTGACTTGACAATAATTCTTCAGGAGTTGTTTGCCCATACTCCTGCAACACTCAAAAAGATCTATTTGTTCATGTCTGCTTGTTGAGTTCTAACATGGAAATTCTCTTATGTGAAAAGTAGTGCAGACTAGAGTATACCCTCATGGGCTGTGCTAAGAAAGAAAAGAAAAGAAAAGAAAAGAAAAGAAAAGAAAAGAAAAGAAAAGAAAAGAAAAGAAAAGAAAAGAAAAGAAAAGAGAAAAAAAATAGAAGTCTTCATTTAGATTAAAGGCTTGCATGCTATTTTCTCTCTTCCTGGAGTTCTATTAATGGAATTTGTTCTTGCATGCTCTAGACATTTAAAATCTTTTGTGCATTCCAGGCATGTCAAAACAAAATTAAATACGATCAAAACCTGTCAATCCTCATTGTTTACCACCTCCTATTCCTGTTCTTTTATAAACAATTTTTAGGTCATCAATATGCATGTGTGGATTTCAAAAGTAGCAATCCTTCATTAGGAAAACCCTCCTTTTTGAGGGGTTTCATGGGATTTTTAAAAATTTTATTTTAAGGTTTCCTTGATTATAAATATCAGGATATCCTTTGGAAAAAAAACCCAAAACCCACAAACATTTAGGGAACAATACACAGTCATTTGATCCCAGTAATCTTTCATGAAGGTTTCATTTTAATTCAGCCCCAATATGCATCCAAAATAAGAAGATATAGCATAATGGAAAATGTTAGGGTTTGGGATTTTAAAAAAAATATGTTCTTACTGGAAAACAACAGCAAAAATTTGATCATAGCTCCTATCCAATCCTTCCCTTCCTTGAAAACAGGCAGTTCTTTACCCCAGACGAGGACAGACGTCTGTGGTGTCTTATCGGATATGATGTTGATATTGTCCGGGAGTTTTGAGTGAAGAACTGTCCAAATGTGTTGTGGCAAGTGCAGTTCTTCAGGGGCTGGCACTGCTCTAAAATCTGTCTTTATCATTAGTTGAGGAGCTGCCTTAGCTGAGTCCAGGGGAAGTATTCCCTAAAGAACAGTGCTTGGAAAAGGACGAATCTGTAATATTTCAAATTGCTGCTCCTGGGGAGCAATGCAGCCTCGTGCTGGTATTTCCATCCCAAGACACCCTGTCTCTCAAAGAATACTAAGGACAATGGATAGAAAGGAAGGAAAGGAAAGGAA